>PVKU01003565.1:0-174756 GCA_004027475.1 Anoura caudifer | reverse complement strand
TTGGGGGGCTATGAAGAAAGAGGGTGATGGACCCTTGCCCCTTAGCTTTGAAATAGTCTGAGTCCTCATTCTGTCTGCAAGAAGTCTCCTAATCTCTTGGCTGCCTTACTTCCCCTGCCTGACTTAAGCCTGAAACAATGCTGGAGGTGGGTGTGGCCCTATGCTGGAAAGGGCAGGTTCCCCGGGGCAATCAGGCCTAGAAAGAATGCATAAAATCCTGTGAAACTTGCTTTGCTGAGAATGTCCTCAATTTAAATGATAAGGGTCCAAGCATAGAATGAGTTTGTTTCCCTGAAGTGTTATGGCCCTTTAGCTAACTGACCCTGACTCAGAATAAGCCCTCATAGTTCTTTGAATGTTATCTATTGTTTGATCCTTACTGCCTGACAATGATTGATGAGCTTTACCTCTATTCCTGTGCAAACTGAACCCAATAAAAGCCCGTTGAGGAACAGGCTCCTGGCCCTTCTCCTTTGAGAGATCGGCCACCTTTCCTCCCCAAGCAGATCATGTCTTGTTAAGACTTATTTTCGTCCCCTACAGTCTCCACAAATATATATATATATAAAAAAGATTTAAGAATGCTCATTGAAAATAACTATATGAATACATAAAACATGAAAAAATATTCAACACAGGTTTGTAACTTCATATACTCATTTCCCAATATAAACTTAAGCAAATTTTAATTAAATAATTCCCACAAGAAATAACTATATTTTCCAGATCAGTAATTCTTAGAAATTTCTGGTCTCATGAACCCTTTACACTGTTAAAAACTACTGAGAACTGCAAGAAACTTTGGTTTATATGGGTCATATCCACTGAAATTTACCATATTACGAAGAGTAGAAAATTCTTTTAAACATGAGAATACACAATACACATTCCGTTAGGTGTCATGCAATACCATCTAGTATCGTGTCGCCTCTGGAAAAATCCAGGGTACACTCATGGGAGGAGAAGAGCAAGTGACATGTTAGCATCTCAATGAAAACAGTTTTGACTTCACAGAACCCCCAAAAGGGGGTCTCCCCAGACCACCCCATGGAGACCACTGTTCTAGATATTTGCCATTATAACGAACAACCAAGCTACACATATTAAGCAAAGACTTACTCTCGAGCAAAACTCCTAGTGATGGGAGATCTAACTGGGGCTTGTAATTCTTCCCATTCTGGCAGAGGTTTTATTTCTAACGGTGCTGGCTTGGCTGAAATAAAAGAGAGGAAAAGAGATTTTAGGATGCAGAAATCTGGAAAACAAAAGCAGACCCTCTCCCTCCATCTCTATTTGTACGTTATGGCCAGGGCAACCTAGGGCCAGCTGGTTTCACAGGTGAAACAAGGGTCATGGATGTTGTGTGAATTGCCCGAGGTTGCAGAGCTAAATAGTTCGTGACAAAGTGAATCGGAGAATGTTTTGTGATTGTTGACTAAAAGCCAAAAGCTCTATCACAACATGTTGCTTCTTAATTTAAGTAAATATTTTATGAAGATAAACCAAAGGAGAACAAGAGCAATTCCTTTAATGTGAAGCAATTCCTTTAGTTACTTGATTTATACTTTCCACAATTTCCTCATTCACTTTAACTAATTTTATCTTTAAATACGGAGATTTAATTTTCTATATTAAAACATTCTGATTCTTCAATGTTGAAGCTTCAATACATATAAAATATGTATAGTTGTACATACATTATACAACTATACACATAAAATAACATATAAAATATATTAAATATAAAACTTTGCTAAAGCCAAAAACAAAAACAACTAATGACCAAATCCTAACTCATGCCCAGTCTGGAAACAAATAACACAAGCAATAATTTTACCTTTAGATCCAAACTCAGTTTTGAGAAGAGGCCATAATTAAACAATTACCTCAAATTTTTCGCTTAATTTCAGAAACAATATCCTTTACCAAACTAAGTAGAAATAAACAAATGCCAATGTTCCTATCAGTTTTACTTGTAAGTGCCCTTTGCTTAGCTAGCTCAGTTTTGCAGTAGGCAATGACTATGCTAGTACACAGAGCCTTCTCCCTCAACATCGACTGAGACAGTTTTCAGAAATTAATGAAATGAGCAAAAACCGAAAACAATATTACTTGTTAATATTAATTATATTTTAGGAGACCATTTAAACATACTAGGTAAGTATTTTAGTTACCTTCCCTCCTGCCATTCTAAAGAAAAATTTTTCATTTTTCCAAGTTTCCTTCTATTCCTTGTCCACATATGTGTACTTTTAATCAACTATGTTATAATTACCATAAAACTATAAAATAGATGGTCATTTTAAAGGGGTAGGCAGATTCACTGTGGCTTATAAGGAAGTACTTTTGTCGACTCAAATTCAACAGCTTAATGTGATTTTCTGTGGATTAATGTAAGTTCAAGTTAGTTTTGCTCATCTATACACTTACAATGGACATGCACAGAAGACTGTGCTGACTGGAAGTATTTCTTTCACTTCCATGTCACACTGTTGAGAAACCCAAAGGTTAACAGCAGTCTACCTGTCAAATTCTAAGTCATGGCATAAAACAATCAGTCCACGGAAATAAGCCTGTATTCTATCTCAGAAAACATACATTATATACACATACAGGAGATAACTGGCATCCATAAAGCAGGTCACAAGTTTAAAATAAACCATGTATCGATGTCTAAGGGGTTAAAGTAATGCAAAAGGACAAGACTAGGTATCGCATATTATCAAATATTTAACATGCTACTGTTAATGGCATAACAAGGAGACTCGCCGTGTATTACAGAAAGCATTCACTTTAGAAATAATGTGCTAGAAAGCTTTATGTACAACAGCAGTTGCATTTAAAGCTCTTCTTTACTTTTAAAGGAAAAAAAATCACAAAATAAAGTCCCAGTGCCCCATCCAGCATGCGGTGCTAAAGTACATACCCTTTCTTCTCGTAGCAAAGTCACGTATGGTTTGTGAATCAGTTCGCTCTAAACCATGGGGTTTGGGTCTTAAAATTTTAGGACTTTGACCTAATTGGTAAAAAGAAGACGCTCTTAATATGTTATTTTTTAATTGGAAAAAATGGATTCTGCCAAAAAAGCAACAGAGCCCTGAGCAGAAATGTTACATCTCAAAAGCATACACACCAGTTTGTTTGTGGAGACTATTTCAATCTTGGTACCTGTCATTCATGCTCAGTACACTGGAAAGGGAAGAGCTGAAAGCAACAACGTAATAAGCCAAGTATTATAAAAGGTGGCAGGGTTCTAGTGGGATAAGTGGCCCGGTTAGTTCTTATCTTTATTTGTGGGAAAGAGGAAAAACATGTACCATGTTATTAGTTCTTCTTACATGACTTAGAAAACTGGGTCAAATAAAAAAAAAATTTAAATCTCTCACTCAGACCTCAAATACATCTCTTCTTTACAGTCTGGCAGCATCTCATGAGAAAGTACCCAGGCCTACTTCCTTTCATAACAGTACTCTCCTAATTTGGTGGGGGTTATTTTAAAAACATCTGGCTTGGCTATTTCTTCCCCTTCTGACCAAACTCCTTTTAGAGAAGCAGGTGATGCTCCAATGCTTGCTAATCCAAGACCAACATTTGTTTCCCCTGGATACTCAGGGGCTGGGCTGCCTGGTGACGACATTTTGCAAGGATCGGATGTCTAGATTCTGGAACTGCTGATTGTTTAGCTTCAATTTAAGGATATGAAGGCATAAATTCACTTGCCATCATTTTCCTTTCATTCATCTGTAGCACATACAAGGGCTGATGAAAAACCTTATGCAAAGGGTGGGGTTAACACCCAGCAGCTGGCCTCATCCTTTATCCCTGCGAGGAGCCTGGATGTCCGAATAGCAACATCATTTGAAGAAAATATTCAGGCTACTCTATTGTTAAGGGCACCAAGTTTTCTTTTTTTGTGGCATTTACAAAACTCAGTGGACATTTATTAGATGGCAAAGTAAGAATTCGCTAATTTCTAGCAGCTTATCTCCCAAAATCTAAGTTTCTGAAAACGTGATTATCTAGATTATAAGACATGAAAATTCTCTAATTAACCAATTTTCTAAGGTAGGCGATCAGTACACTGAGTCAATTCAGAAACGAGGCAGGCCTACTTGGGGACGTCCGTGCTAACATTCCGGACCACGATCCCAGCCCTGACGCTGACCGGCCCAGGGCCCAAGCTGGCAGGGCACTTTTCTACAACAAAGGGCTGTGTCAGCTTTTTATATTCCTCCAAAACAGTGTGCTTCCCTTCAAACAAAATAAGTGAGAGGCAGAAGATAAGTTTTTCCATAGAAAAATGTTTATTTTAGAGCAGAAAGGCCCTTACAGACCAAATCCAGCTTCATTTCATGGCTGAGATACCTCTGGAGAAGGAAAAGAAGTCAAGTGACTAAATTAAGGCCTCCGCTAGCCTCCTACCTGCTGGGGTCATGCTCCTGTATGGCCCCACCTCGCCGCACCCCTCTATCCCTTCGGGAAACACAGAATCTTTAAAAACCAGTGTTTGGAGTCCAGTTTTGACCTTCTCAGTTGTTTGAGATCTTACAAAGATTTGAATGCCACAGATGAAGGCCAGGTGCGTGAGGTGATGTTTAAAAACTACAAACTGCTTCTTGAGGTACTTTTGGTTTGCTGGCACTTCCTCAGGGTGTTCTGCGCCTTCTTCCTTTTCTAAAAGACCCGCTTCCATTAGCTCTCAGCTTCCTCCTGAGTCCTCGCTGTGGTTTTCCAGCAGTCATCCTTCACATTTCTCACCTTTCGCCCTCAGTCTCTTACCTGTATCTGTGCTTACATCATCAAGGTCACATGACGGCTAAATCTACCTAGTTACAGCCTAGTTCCCTGCTTCAGCTGTCTGCAGGTCCCCTCCTTTATCCTTCCAACCCTTGACACTGAGCTTATTACCTCCCTCAAACCAGTGCTATCTCTCAAGTACTCTCAAGGGTACTCCTTGGCTTTCTTAATAGGACAGCACCACACTGAGATGTTTAAAGTGCATTTATAAAGTTTACGTATTTTCTACTCCATCCAAAGCCTAAGGCTGATTTTAGGATAAAAGTTGCAACTTGGGTAAGTTGCACTGAATTGTGCTGAGTCACTTAGCATCTTGTGAGCTCTATTTCTCTATATCCTTCCAAACTCAATGTGACATTTGTGTCACAGACAGGAGTACAAGTTTTGCCCAAATGAAAGCTCGGTATTACTTATGAAGAGAGAAAGAAAAAGAAGTCCAAGGCATAAATATGCTTGTCTTAGCCCTGTCTTCTTGTCTACTGCCTATAGGCAAATACTTGAAGAAAAGTGTGAAAATAAAAAGTAAGAAATAAGAATTCTAAAGTAGAGGCAAAAGTGAGCCAGTCTGAAGATACAGGGATCCCCAAATTCCAAGTGTAAACAGAGGAGCTCATTGGAGCCTCAACTTCTAAATTCAGGGCAGTTACAACTCAGCTTTAGCTAGAGTTAGGTTGGAACAAAGAAAGCAACGTTAATTTTTTCATTTAGCAAAAAGCACCGATCACTGGTGAAATTCCTATTGTGCCTTAACCCTTAGGCGTTAAAACTACCTCACCCAGGCTGTCAATCTCTGGGTCATGGGACTGTTCCCTTATTTGGAGTACAGTCTGGTAAGCCTGAATCTCTGGTTAAGATCTTTCCTGCAGATCCTAATCCACATACCTGCAAAACCTCCCAGGTGGGCGTTCTGCAGGTATTCACACCACATGTTCAAAACCGGATTTATCGCCTTTGACACCCACCCCCCACCTGCTTTGTTTCCTACACTGGGGAACTTGTAGCAGATCTCATCTTCGGAGTCATCTAGATTACACTTTCTCTCTCATCCCCCTATATTGATTTTACTTTTCATTTATAATGACACTGTAACAGTTAGTGTTCATTCACCCAAGAATTTAAAAGAATCTGCAAGTCTAAAGTCCTTCCTTCCGTTATGGACATGCACTTCACTTACCTGGTGTCCCTGGGAGTGAGGAACTGGCACTGTATGGCTAAATGACCTCCAGGTACACTCCAAGGGCCCTCAAAGCTTTAAAAATCACTGCAAGTCCCCAAGTGGAGGGGGCAGCTGAGAGCCATGAAGGGGGCTGCTGTTAAGCCTTCTCATTTGATCATCTCTAAACCAAGGCTGCAAGAACCCTGGATTGGGGAAAGGGGCAAAACACTCTCTGGGAAAGATGCTGAAACAGCTATGTTTATATCACTTTACATGAAAAATATAATTTGTTCCTATCACAGTGTTAAACCTTAGAATGAGCTTTCTGGAGCCAACCTGATTATATTACTTGCCTGCATAAAACTCTTCAGTGGTGTACGCAGAATAAAGCCCAAACTCATTAGTGAGGATCATAATACTCTCAGCTTCAGGCACCTGCGGGGCATTTGGCATCAGTCCCCCATTCATACTTTCCTTCCTTCCTCCCACCCACGACTGAGCCAGCCCCATCGCCCCTCTTTTGAAAGGGTCTGGGTATGCTGTTTGTTCAGACTGGAAGATCCTCGGCCACCCTCCCTTCCTCTACCGTTACTTAATTGCCACTCACCCACTCAGACTTTCCTCAGGGAGCTCAGCTGACCTTGCCAAGAGCTTACCTCAACCGCAGCCCCTTTCATGCTAATTATGATAATGTGTTTACTTTTCTAGCTCCTCCACTGGATGCACTGGAGCTTCTTCAGGGAAGCCATCTTTTCTTCCCTGGGTTTAAAGACCCAAGACCCAGAAGAGGGCCTAGCCTAGTGTTGGTAGACAAGTCTACCACATACAAAGCTGGTGGTGTATAATCTGATTGATGTCATCGGGGCTTTTTTTGTCTTTTAAGGAGGAAAAGAAGTGAACGAATGTTGTTTTAAAAGTCAGTCATCCCCAAGTAAGGTCAAGGCAGTCACACGAGGTTGTTTCAAATATGCAGATGCAATCTTTTTCTGGCAAAGTCCAGACACTATGAAGTATTATTTTAATAGGTACTGCCTACAAATGCGTACATTCAACTCAATGTGGGATTATTTATGCTCTTCTGACATTTTACAGGTTATGCTACTGATCCCAGTAGGCATTTCAAAATTCAAGAAAGAAGAAATATAATTTGCATTATTATCCTCTGCCAATTCCTGAAAGTAATCAAACTTTTCACACCTGTTTTAATGGTTTCATTGTAGAAGGGAGAATATAATAATGATAATTCTATTGGAAGGTCAGGACTATTTAGGGGGAAAAACCCACATGCAAAGACTGTGCTGTAAAAAGGCACTCCGTACTCACTTCCTTTAAAGCGTAACACCAGACAAAAATCTGACTGGGAATCAAGCTTTCATGCTTGTTTATTAAAATCTAGTTATTTTTACTGGTGTCACTCATCCACCTTCCAAACATTTATTATAGTGTAAAAGCCACTTTGAGAAAGCGTGTTAATTTTTAACTGTCTTCAGAAAATTATTTAGAAGACGTCTTGAAAAAAAATGTTTACAGTAAATATATCACACTGTGCCCCGAAAAGACCCATCCCGGGCAGCTCCTCAGGACAGGTCTTCTCGATGCTTCCTACTCCACAGGGAAGAGCCAGAGCAGACGCTAGGTGACCCAGACTCACGTACAAAACACCAGAAGTAGCCTCGTGCTGTTGTTTAAACCTCAGCACCATAACCAGTGGCCAGGACCACTGCAGAAAGCCGTGTGTGGGCAAAGCCAAACAGAAAGATGGCCTGAGGCTCGGCAGCTGCTCCGTCAGGTTGGAAGGAAACTGGATGGAGTGCGGGGTCCTAGACAAGTGTAGTGATTAAACGTGGCAGATTTATATACAGCTGGACTTTAAGAGAAGCTGCAACAGAGATCTTACAGAAACTTCTCAAGCTTGACAAATTGCTTTTCCACTAAAATGTGAAAGTTTTGGTGAAAACAATCAAAACACAATTTGTACTACATTTCCAATGACTTGTCTGCTTTTCTAATATTTAATACAACACACGGAAATTAATGTTGTTCTCCTCTAGTAACATACACAAAAGTTGGTACAAACAAGTACCGTCAGGACAGAAACGGTGCGGGTGAGAACGCAGCTAGCACGGGGTCGGGGGTGGGCAAAGGAGCCGTGAACAACACTAAACTTATGGGTTTGGAACATCTATGTATTTCTGCAGCTTAAGTTACTCAGAAGTATTTGAGAAACTCATCTGTACCACAAACCACAGCAGCTGACATCTATTATTGGGGATATAAAGCAAGACTAGAATGTCACTCATCTATTGTCGACCCTCCCAGAGAAGACTTTCCAGAAACTGGCTATCCTGAATGTCGAACTGGTTACACTGGGCCCTGAAACTAACAAGTCATATTTGATAGGATTAGGTTTGCTTATTATTTGGATTAGTTGGTAAGACATACTAGAATAATAGATTGAGTCACGTATCTGACATCATAAAATTAGAAATTTAGAACGGATTTATTTGATGGTATGCATAATGAGGAGAATTTCATGATTAAATAAAACATGTCTTTTACAGTTTAAGTTCTGAAGAATAAACTTTGCTTCAAGATTTGAATTTGGGTTTTAAAATATGTTTTTCTTGAATAGTGACAACTTTCTAAAATAGGTTGACAAAGTTTGCCCTGCAGTATTAAATGCCTTCTCATGCATCCTCTCTTGTATTGTACTTATTGAAAAAGTAGGACAGTACTAAAGAAAAGCAAAAACATTTTCTTCATTTCTATGATTTTAGTAAACTCTTTACTGTCTTTCTAATTCCATGATCCTTGATTTTACCAAAAACTATGTGGGTATTTATTCTGGGTACTTTCTTGGTTCACTTTGTATCTAAGAAAAGATACCAAATAAACAATCTGGCCCATGAACTCAGAACTGTCTTTCAACAGTTCAATTACTTTTTAAAATTACACTGAACATAATCTCCAAAAGTAACCGAGAACCTGCTTTGTTCTGCTCTAGTGTGAAGTCACTTCTGGGCGGTGAGAGGGCTAGGACAATCACTGTCATGCAGTAAAATATCTAGTACTGTCGCTACACACACAGGGGGGTGTAATTGTACAAATATGCAAATATGATATATTCATAAATAGTATACATGCCATATTACTATGGTATATATTATACTATGGGGAACATGAGTTCTGTCAGACCTAGATAATACTTACAGCACATCATTATGATTTTAAAACTTTTCTATAGAGAAATAGAGATTTTTTTTTATTCTGCATTATGCTTACCATATAGAGTCATTCACTGAAATCTAGCAGGAATTCTCAAACTGTACTCTGCACAGCCCGAGGGGAGGAAGGAGCGGGCAGGGGGACGGCACCGATGTGCCTGGGAGCCTGTGCCCTCACCCGACCTGCACCACCTCCAGCTTTACAGGGGCCCTCAAGACCCAAAACTGTGACATCCGGGGTTAAAAAGTGCAGCTCTGCGGCTAACATGCCCCAATTAGAGAAAAATAAGAGAACAACCAGTTTAGCATTAAAGTGAATTATTTTGATATTTCAAAGAGTTCAGGAGACTTGTATCTTAATCCTTCAGCAGCCTGTGAGCTCAGAGATAAATGCATGTGAGTCCTAACATGCTTTCACATACTGTACATGAAGCAAAGGACCCAGTACTGTGTTCACAGACTTAAAGACAAATGAGGACAAAGAGTAGCAGAAAGAAAAGCTATTACATAGAAAGCCGGGGACGCCCATGCCCTTTCTAAGATAACCATCCTGATCATGGCCCTGCTTCTGGGGGTGGCTGGGTGGGCCGTGGATGAGACAGGTGACCATCTTTCCAGATGTTGGACCAAAGATGGGCACTTGACCCAACAGCAGCCAAGCTATGGCCTGGCATACAATCCATCACGTGGCTTGGTGTGAAAAGACAAATGAGTCCAAAGAAATTCTGAGCAACCTGAGGTGAGTAAGTAGCAAAGAAGGCACTTAGCAGCCTCGGAAGCTGCATGGGCACGAGAAAGCAGCCAGGGGGCAGACTCAGGCCACAGAGGGGCATTGCAGGCCACAGCTCTACCACGTGCAGGAGAGGATACAGCGTGGAAGGGAAAAAAGAAGCGAAGGATGTCAGGGAGAACAAAGCAGATGCAAATACTCCCCCAGGACAGACATGCAGAGAGCAGGATGAAGTGACAGTCCCCTGGGAGTGCCTCAGTTCCCAACCGCTATCTCACTTTGGCACTGGCGTAGCCTACTTACAGCCAAACAAAACAAAACTCATTTTCTTAAGATGCTCTGAGTCTGTCTCTCTTCCCTACAACTGGCACTTAATTAGAATTAACATTAATGATCTAAGCCCAGGATAATGAGGAATGTATATGCACATTACATGCTCTTGAAAAGCTACACATGGCACATGACTTTTCAAGTGCGCCGCTCATCACAGAGCCGTCAGACTCCCTCACTTAGTTGTCCAGATTAAGTCACGCCAACGCCACGCTGCGACGCAGCTAGCGGTCTGTGCCACAGCCCGAACTTTAAAAGCTTGGGTCCATGTCACCAATTTGGCTGAAAAATTTCCTTTACACTAAGTTTTTAACAAACCATGGTACTTGAGAACTTAGTGTTATTTATGAAGGCCAGTATGAAAGAACAGACTAGAAGCACTTATTTATACCCCAGTAAAGGAAGACCAATTTTAAAGAAGTTGTTATACAAACAGCATGGAGAGATTCTCTAGGCAACCTCACCATCAGTGCATTACCAGTCTCTAGCCGGGTTTGATACTATGTTCTTTGGCTTGGTCTGCAATGTCTTGTTCTTTTAAAATAATTACATTAGCTATTAGAACTTAAAAGTCAAAAGACAGTGCACATAAAACCCACATTTCTGGCTTCTCTTGACACATCAGAAGATTGGCATGTACCGGTCCTTCAATTAAGGCGCTTGAGTTTCTCTAGCTCCCTCCCGTTCCCTGATAATCCTTTTGAGTGTCTTGGTTCATAACTTCTGCCCTAGAGATAGGAGACTTAAAAACCTCTCCTGGCATCAACCTATGATATACTACTTATTAGTCTATAAACAGCAACATAAACAGCAACTGCTTAAACAAGCTACTAACTAAGGTCATATGAAACACCTCAGAATTTCTGGCCCCAATTTTTGTTCTGGATTGAATGACAGTTCAAGCAGACAGGTGACCCTGACCCTTTTCCTAAGCTGTGCTCTCCTTACCTTTCCTGTCCGGCTTGAGGTTCCTATCCACGGGGGGCGGTTCACAGTCTGCAACAGGTACGGGCCTTCTGGGAGGGGTCTTTGGGCTGGACCGGAAGCCCATGTGAGCAGGCGGAGGCACTTGCATTCCAAATGAAGAGAAGTCAAACGTCCCCGGAGTCATTGGCACGTAATTTGCTTCCTGAATCGGTTCTGTGAAACTGCTGGAATGTTGCCGTGGTGGAGAGTTGGGATTCATCGGGACGTAATTTTCATCCAGCTCTTCACTTGACACACTTCCCACTGTCAATACATTTTTGATTTTCTAAAACACACATACATTTTTCTTTTAATAAACAAAAACCATTGTCACACAAGAAAACATAATTGCAAGACACATCTACTCATGTGGATTGGAAGGGGCGTTTCTTTCATGATCTCATTTAGTCTCAGGGAACCAAGGGTGAAGATTTTTGACAATGAAATATACACTCGATTATGCCAAGGTCAATTATACTTACGAAGTGGTTATGGAAGCCTTCGAGTGAACTAGATCTATCACTTGGAAATGTTCGTGGAATATCATAGCAGTCTTGAGAGCTAGCATCTAAAACAAAGAACAAACTATCAACATCTCTTCCCATTATCTGCCCGTTCTCAGAGTAATCAGGAACAATCTGTTCTCTCTCTCTGTAAACACACATACGTGCAGTTGCACATGCACAAGGGTCTTAAAAAGGATGCTCACAGAACAGTGTCTTGAGCTGGCACATTAAAGCACTAGGAACTGCAGCCACTCGCTCATGTGCTAATCAGTACTGATATTTGACTAAGACAGTGAATGATTGTCTAACTCTGGGATAAGGTGGGTTATCTAAAAATGCAGAAAGATATACTTCTCTTTTCTTTTTTTTTTGCACCATCTTGGACCTAACATATCTCACTAACTTATACTCAGATTACATAAACACTTCAAGAAGGGAGTTAGAAATTGGTACTGAATGGATAAATAAGCACTGATATAAGTATTCTTTGTGATGCATTAAATCATTATCTCCTTTAACACAGCTGGAAACTGTGACAAGATACAACTTTGTGAGCACATAGTTTTTAGGGGATGTGACTTTCACACTCTGGCTTTCTATTTTCAGGACTTTACAAATCTCAGGGTATAACCCAGACTCAATTTCTCTCCTCCTGAGGTCTGTAACTAGGAATAAGGGGAGAGGGGACTCAGAGCTTGAAAGAGAAGTAAACCAAACAAAAATCCGAGTGGCTTGACTGGAACTGATGTTACCTGTTAGACACAAGTGTTAAAACTGCTTATCTAGGAAGGAAGGAAGTGGAGCCCAATAGATGTGACACAGAAGTGGCTGTAGTGGCACACAAACACAGGAAAGGGTCTGAGTCGCAGATGCTGGGTGGCGGGCCCATTTCCTGCTCCTCTGCCCCTTCAGGGGGTCTGCCCCCCAAGTATTTATAGGAAGTGGGAGGGGGGACACCCATCCCGAGGCAGGAAGGAATTACTAAGGCCATACTCCTTCAGGGATGGAAAACGCCAACAACTCCTTCCCCCTGCCGGCAGACCAGCACACCGGCAGGCCTCGTGTGCACAAACACCCTCCGGGGAATCTGCTGAGACTCCGCTATCTTCACTCCACCAGCGGGCCACTGCCAGGCTGAAGGAGCAAAGGCCCACCACGTGACATCCTACTATGCTTCAAAGAGCAACTATTCGGAAACACTGCCTTGCCATCACGAGCTCTTAACAGAGGGGACGCCAGGGAGCGCTGACCTTTCCGCAGCTTGTTTAGATCCACGGTGGAAATGGTGTTACTGCGGGACGGCTGCACCCCTGCAGTCGGCACCCCTGCCGTCGGCACGCTGTAACTGCTGTCGGGGTCCGAGGTCGCACGCGGGACGCTGCACGTCTCCACCGGGGACCGGTCGTGAGCCGGGTGTGGCTTCGGTGGCCGCGGTGGAGGAATATCTGGAATAGGGTCTAGCTTGGACGTCTGCCCCAGGGTTCCTTCGGGAAACGTTCGTGGAATCTGGTAAGTATTACCAGGTGTGGAAGGAATGTCGTAACTGACGGACACGTGCCTCAGTTGAGTCTCTAGACTCGATGTCCCGGACGGGGTGTTAAAAACATAGAGTTCTCCGTCCGCGTCGGTACTTGACGGAGACACCTTTGGTAAAACGTCATGGGAATAACTCCTGGGCAGGTAATAAAGGCTGGAGTCTATGGAGACGGACGGGGCACGCGGCGGCGGGGAGTCATACATGCTTTGCTGCTGGAAGAAGCCATTCACTCCGTGTTTGCTCTGGGAGGAAGCAGGGTTTTTATGAGAAGGGACGTTATCGTTGCAGTCTGTTTCAGAAGAGGTGGATTTTGCAGAATCGGCATGTGTTCTAAATAAAAATTGTTAACGAGAGAAAATAAAACACAATGAAGACACAGGACTACATTTTAATATACGTATTTATAGCTTAGCAATCAAAATCCATGGCTTTTTTCATTAGATTTTTTTTTTTGGATGTGTGTGATCCACAAGATTGAAAGCAGGAATGCCGCTCATTGTTTACGATTATACACCAGACAACACCACCGCCACCACAAAACCACCACAAGCGTTCTCTCTAATTTCTGTCCTGCACCTGCCCACACCCCCAATTCCACCTAGTAAATCCACACGCTGAAGCCACAATCCCTGAAGTACTGGAATTAGAAAGGTACGAAACTCCAAGAAAGGTAAATGATGAAGGCAAAGACACAAGGAAAAGCACTTCCTCCGAAGAGCATGCAAAAACCTGGTGCCAACACCGTTCGTCAAGGGGATCCCACCTGGGCGGCTCCCCTGTTCTGTGAGCCTGGAAGTCTAATGGTTCTGTCGTACGGAATAAATTCAGTGCGATCTGCCAGGAGGTGGCAACTTAAGAAGGTTTTGTGTATCTTTCTTTCTACTAATTGTCTTTAACGAGCATTTAGCTGATACTATAATGAAGATTCAGATACAAGGCACAGAGTGAGCCAATTCCAAACTGTAATTAACCTGGAGGCATCTCGTTAGAGTATTTTCTACGCTTTGGGTACATTTTCAGTCTCTGCATTTAGTAAAATCATGAAACGTGCGTATAAGGCTAAATGAAGCTCTGCAGGAACTTACTTTTAATTTTAAACTTACACTTCACTTTTAATTTTAAAAGTACACTTGTGATGGTTTTTAAGGGTCTGTCGTCCCTCTTGGGAACATCCGGCCCTGCGTACTCCGCATAGTCACTGGAACTCCTCTTCACAGTTACTAAGAACCCATGATTGCGATATCCTGATTTTCCTCAGCCCTCGCTGATTATTCCCTTGTTCACTGACTGGCTCTTTCTTCCTATCTCTCCGCCTGGGAATGGCCCACAGAATTTAGTCCTCTCATTCTTGATCACACACACCTTTTAAAAGTCGTCCTTTCTCAGACTGTCACCTTCAGTCTGCTGGCAACTCCCATCTTCTTGCTAAACTCTGGGTCCCGTGTTTTCTGACTGTTCAAACGTGTTTCTGCTTGGTTATCCCAGTGTCACCTTGCTCACATGTCCCAAACCCAACCCAGCTTGCTTCTCCAATGGACTGCCCTTGCCATGGGGCCACTGAAAGAAATGTCTTTATTCTGGTTCTCTGGGCTCAAAACCCAATCAGCGTTGATTCACTCTCTCTGATCTCCACCATCACACAAGCACAAAGTCTTTCTTCCTAACCAAGTGCCTGTTCTCTGTTCTATTTCTGCTGTCACCACCCCAACCAAGTTCAGGTCCGTGTCTCTGCCAAGTGCGGCACCACTGAACCCTCCTAAGTGAAATTCTTTCCTCTATTTTGTCTTTCTTCCATGTGCATGGAATCATCCTGCTATGCAGCACAAACCACGGTTTTCTTATCATTTGCCTACTCAGAGACACCCCTGTTGAGGGTCCCTACAGATTGTTCGAACTCCAAAAAGCCCGGACCGCTGCCCTCGGCACTGAGGGTACTCATAACCCAGCTCCACCTTTTCTGAGTTTATCTTCTGTCCCACTACTCCCCACGGGAACCCTTGACTCCAAGCAGGCTCCCTCCTCACTTTCTTCTACCCATCACTCTCATTCTCACCCCCCCATCCCTCAAGCATCTTCATGCAGATTACTGATGACAGGCTCCTTTTCTCTCGCCAGCCAGGTGTCCTGCAAGCCCTGCTCCTCCCAGTGTAGGAACTTCCAACAGGTCTACTCGCATATTCTAAAATGTGCTGTGTCACTGAACTCCCACATGGGAGACACAGAATGCTAGAAGTATAATGAGCAATACACTTACTGCGTGGACTAGCTTACAGTTTAGTGGAGAATGAATAAAAATATCAATTATTTCCAATTCTGTGATAAGACAGAGATATGGAGGTGAAATCAAGAGGCTATGAAAACCCAGAGAGGCACTTAATCCAGCAGAGAAGATTGGGGAGCTCTTCTCAATCTTACATTTGTCTGAGCTGAGGCTTGTGGGCTGAACAAGGATTTGCAGGGCAATTCTCACATTGTGTGTCCATCTAAAACACTTAATGCTCAGGTGTTCTGACTTCTTCACAAGGTTCACTGGGGAACTGTGAAGGTGAGTGTGTCTGAGGGGGCTGTGACTTCTGTCATTAGTCTACCTTCACAGCAGCACCTAGCAAAATAGTGGGCACATCATAAACATTAGTTAACTGTCGCTTTTGCAAGAAAGTAGATGCAAAATATATATGAGCATACTTTCCAGTACAACAGGAAAGTTGTGATAATAGTGAGATTAATGAAAGACATTACATAAAACGAAAAAGAAAATGTCCTGAAAATTGTCCCTTAGCTCTTTGTTGGCTTTTAGAAAAGTAACTGGTGACTCTCTGTAGAATAAAATCTTAGTTAGTAGCATAGGTAACAAAGTTGCGAGTGTGTAATTTTAAATACTCACAGCAAACAAGCAAAATCAAGTTAGAATTTGGTATTATTAACTAGTGTTGATTTATACAATTTTTTTTTGCTCTTACAGGTAAAATCCCAGTAGAACAAAGAATCCATCTTTGGAGTGTTTATTTCCGTCACCTTAGGAAACAGGTCACAGAAACTAATTTGGGGATCATAACAAATTCTCTGTAAAATTTTTTGAACAAGTGTTTTTGTATATTCCTAGCCTAGTAACAGTCACTTTCCACATGGAAAAAAATCTTTTTGCCATAAAAAATAATGCTTAATATCTAATAACCCTGTTAAAAAATCTTCCACATCTACTATGCAATTCACCCCCCCTGCATTTATACTACAAATTAACATAATAAGTATACCCAATAGCTCTAGTTATCATAGCTGTTAATGGCAGACAGGCCTCCTGATGATTACTTTTCAGCTCCAACACCATTACCTTAAGCCTTCTGATTACTCAGTTATCAAATGAAAATTTATAGCTTAGAAGAGGGGAAACTGGGAGCAGGGATGGAGATGCAAGAAAAACCAGGATTTGGGAAAGTCTTTATGATACATCTGATCAAGCACCAAAATCCACATATTTCTTTCTACTGAAAAATTTGTAAAGTCAGGGCTTGGGTAAGATCTGCTTCATTGCTAGGTATGAAAATTCAGATTTCATAGCTTTCAGCAATATATTTGATTTCATCAAATTTCATAAAAGCTCAATCTGTATTTCCCATAGGTTTTGCTATATTGGGATTTTACCTGTATGATTAATTTCTCACACAGATCCAAAGCAACCACAACACACTCACTGCAATGGAATCGTTTTGCTTTCAAAATCTTCTAGTAGTAGGTATTCCTCTCCTTCTTCAGAAACAAAAGATGACCCTTGGCTGGTTTACAATCACATAAGAAATGGAGCAAGATCACCATTTATAAATCAGTGAAATCTGTTAAGCAAGTAATACTGTGCATCTGTAACAAAGACTATGAAACAGAAGACAGGTTCCCGAAAGAGCTTTTGGTAAAAGTTTTCCTCACCAAAGTCACTAGAGGTGGTGTTTCTTCAACAGAATCTCATGAATATCAGCAATCATTAGTGGGGGACTATAAACTTGAGATTCATGCACAAAATATAAACCTATACAGGTGGTTTCTTTTAAACCTTCAAATCAGGGTTAAAACAGCTTGAAGGAAAGATTCCTAAATGTGTACACGCACACACAACAGACACACGCACACGCATGCGCACGGGCATTCGCGGTTTACCTGGTGGGTTCAGGCTTCTTGCTCTGACAGTTGATCAGCAGGAGGTAGTCTTGAGGATCCTCCTGGATGCCAAGAGTTTCCAGATGTGGCGGGAGGTTAATGAACTGATACGGAGGAGGCTGGGCAGCAGAGGACGGGTCTGCCTGGGCAGACGGCGGGGTCGTCATCACAGCGGAAGGCAAATCTGCCGGTGCTGGTAAGGAGTTGCTGGGGGGCTTCACATCTGCGACACCAAAGTGTGATCATCATTCTCTACCCCGTTTTAAGAATTTTTCCTTAAGCAAAGCCATTTGAATGTTTGGAAGTAAATTGTTTAAAGACATGGAAACAGGCTAAAACAAACCCTGGTCATGTCAGTTAAAACACACACAACCTAAATGGCAACAGTTAAACAGAACATAATTGGCTTGTGTCAAAGAGATCCGTGGAGCAAGGATGTTCCAGAGGCTCCCAAAAGGCCATGCTGAACCTTGCCTTGACCAGTCTTCGGTTTTTTAGGGTCTTGAAGGGAAGACACTCTGCCATCTTAGCACGAAAGGCGTATTTTTTTCCATGATAATAAAGGGCTTTCTGAGCTAAGCCGACCTCCCAAGGTGACCCATGTCACTACATGGCACCTACAGGTCCCCGGTCGGCTCGTGGACCGGGGTCTTTATTCAGCTGTTCATCCTCACTCTGTCTCAGCCATCTAGGGAGACAGAGTTCTAATCGTGGGGTGCACACCTGGGGGAGAGCTGTTCTGCACGGCGCCCCCTCTCCCCCCGGCTTGTCATCCCACTGGCCATTTACTGGATTTCCGCACGGTTTTTGTGCAGAAGGGGTCAGCGAGTAGAGAACCAGTTTATTAAGCACTCAACTATGTCCTGAGAAGACATATGAAACAGCGAAACTGCGCAGAATGAAGTACTTTAAAATGAGTTGAAAGTCTAAAAATAAAATTAGCGATCCCACTGTAATCGCCAACACAAGTAAATTTTTAAGGGCCCAGAATGAAGGTTGCTTTAGTCTGGTTAGAAACGAATGGCTACAAAGCCAGAAAAAGGTAAATGCTCACCTATGAATAAACACATTTAGTTATTGTCTGTCTATGTTAGAAAGTACTAAGTCTATAACATATTCCTATTCTATTCAGTCTGCTCATGACATTAACACATTCTCCCAAGTAAAATCAAATGCAGGCCACTTGGCCTGTTCATTCACCAGGGAGTAGTTAGCGTCAGCTCTGCCTTCTCCAGATTTTACAAAAGAAGTCCACATGCTTTTCTGATCAGGCCATTATGCATTCCATGTTAATATTCCTATCGGTACCACAGCAAAGGTTACGTAGCTCATTTTGTAACTTTCTCCTAGACACAGACACTCATATCCTAATTGTAAAGCTTGCATAACACATAATATGGCTAAATATCACAGCTTATCTTTAACTGGGGGCCCCCAAAACAAACGAAAAGGATCTGAACTCCTAACCTTCACTGCGCCTTACATGTGATAGATGTTCGATAATGTTCCATGCACTCAGCAAACTCACTTAGCGCTTTCTATTTTTTCATTTTATTTTATTTTACTTTTAATTTTTATTTTAATTGTTCAAGTACGTCAGGCTCAAGGAAATTAGGGGCACTCCCAAATCTGCAAGACCCATTCACCTGCAGGTGCAGTTTGAAATTTGCCCCTCAAGAAATTTGTGAGCCCTAATAGATGCTAATGAAGTTTAAGAACTTCTTGGGTGGAGAGCTTGGCCTGAGTAAGCAGAAGCTGAGTTAATTTCTAACATTTTATCTGTTATGCTGCCTGCAATGTGTCAGGTCTCCACAGAAGCTAATCGAACAAAATCTAACACTTTATGCCAGATGTTAATTAATTAACTCTTTCTTATTTATGAAAGGTGAGAACAGAAAAATGGTGAGAATAGAAAAATGAATTTTTTGCCGTTATTTCAGTGGGAACTCATAAATAACTCATGTCTAATATATGTTGATTATAAATAGTGTGCATAACAAATCCTATGAAATGTTTTACTGTTTTTGATTCAGCTGCAAACATACAGAGATTTATTTACGGAGATTTAAAATGCAACAAATTAATCAGCGATTCACAGTAAATCCTTGTGACCTGTTAAACTTAACAGAGCTATGACAAATATTTACCTTTAAAAAAGAACTTAAGATCTATACAACATTGAGGAGAAAAAAGATAAGGTGGCGAAATTAGAAAGCAGTTACCATATTCTATAGATTGTACTCACAAGCATATTTTATATCATTCGCCTTCGCTCTACCAAAGGGGCATGGTCAAATTAAATAATCCAGTTCAGTTTTTCATTTTGACCAAACAAAACGAAACTAAATGCTGGAAATACATCATTATATAAAATGAGTTCTAGTTTTTAATGTTAACTCCTAGAGTAACTTTTCCAGGTGGTTGTTTTTATAGATAAGCTTTCCTTTAGTATTTTTTCTACACCTGATGGCTACACGCTAAATGACCTGAGTGACTCATCTTAAGTGGGGGAATGTCACCCAGCCAGGCACCCATGTTTATTTTACGACCTTGTTTTATGGACTCAATGGGACCATTTCATTTTCAATCTTCCACTTCTCCCACCTATGAATGAAGTGCTTACCCTCGTTAGAGCTGCAAGATTCTCTGTTTTCTGAAGGAAAAAAAAAAGCACTCCAGACTCAAAAACTCCATTAAAAAAATCTTATTTGCAACATGGGAAGACTTACACACACAGCTGATCCTTGAATTACATAAGTCTGAACTGTGAGGGTCCATTTATATGGGGTCCAACAAATACGGTCACCCCTCTGTCCCCAGCCCCTAGATGTCACATCTTTGGGTTCAGCCAACCGTGGACCGAAAACAGTACTTTTGATCCATGGTTGGGAATCTGCAGATGTGGAGGGCCGACTGTATGTGTCGTCCTACACATACATACATATAAAATGTATGCATTTTATTCGATGGACTTTTATCTAAGGTCCTGGAACCAGGGCCCCACAGACACCAAGGAATGGCTGAGTTTTGGCAGGAATTTTTGACCATGCAGGGGTGGGCACCCCCAAGCCCCCATATTGTTCGAGAGCCAACTGTACTTCTCAGAGGCAAGAACTGGAGAGAAACTTCCTTTGTGTTCACTAGCAGCTCACGAAAGGAAAGACCTTCAAACAGCTGTAAAAAGCAAGCCCAACCACTCCAAACAACGTGATGTCCAAAGGTCTTTTGAAAGGAAGGGACGCTGCTCGACCACTTCGGCTCAGAAAATGCACTATTTTCAAAGCTTTGGTCTTTGGGATTATTTCAGCCATGTTAACCTGATCGCATACTCAGCTCTGCATATTTGGATGCAAACACTGCGTTTGTGTCTTAATAATCTCTGATATACAATTTCTAGCCAAAGTTAGTCAACTGATCTCAAAAAGAAACTTCTGTTCCACCTTCTTTAAAAATTGTGATTTGCCCCCACTTGCCTTGACAAGTAGTTGAGTGGACCGTGTTTGTGGCTTTTTACCTCACTTAGGTTTCTAACTTACTGTTTCTTCTAATAAGGCTGGGATCAAGTTTCTGAAAACCAAACATCATTTTAGGGTTTGCTTATGTGCGTAAAATTATTTCCTGTCTTTTAATTCAGAAGGCATGAAGAGTATAATTAGTGTCCATTAAAGGGCTAATAAGCTGTTGGAGCCAACTCCTAATAGACTGTACTCAGAAAACTAATAAACACCACTAAGAAAAGCCTTCACCAGCTTTCTGTGGAAAGAAGTAGAGTATCACGTGAGAAGAATCGCACGTAATAAATTGGTCCACAAATGTCCCCAGCTTAAGGCAATTTTATCCTATCTGGAACCATAACGCCCTCGCAGAAGTTGGGTTGCCCGGATAACGCCTCAAAACACTGAAAATAATACATGCTTTTTCTAACCAAATGGCACAAGAGCTTCAGCCCAGAAAAGCAGCCCTACTCTTTCCTTTTGGCAAGGAAGAATATTTCAAAGTGGATGTCACAGGCCCTCTGAGGTTGTCACTTAAGTAACTTACTATACCTGAGCAGGTGGTAACGAAACTGTGGTCTTGCTCATGTCCTTGTTGGAGACCAGCCAGGATCCTTTTCTCTGAAGACAGGTGACATTTGAGACAGAATACGTTTTTGGATTCTATTGCAGAAGTGTTACCTTTACATTCACAATGAAAGGTAAATGGGTCAAGGTTGCTCTGTTTCTATTCAATACTGACTTATCAGCTCTGTTGTAGAACTTTTTTTTTCTCTAAAGAGAAGCACTTTGAATAGATCTATGTCTGATTAACTTAGCAAATAAGAGTCCATTATCATTAATGCTAAAATAATCTCATTTCTGAACACATTTTTTCATGAAAGAACATTTTATAAAGGTAAGTCTCGCAAATGGATACAAACAAGAAACCACAGTAGTTGCCATTTTCGGTGAAGCAATCTGCAATTTCTTCGATTTTTTAATCAAATATTGAAGACTTCTAATCATAGCCTAATCTACAGGGTCCGGCTGAAGTAAGACCTGCTTGAGTGTGGCTGGCAGGGTAATAATTTGGGTGTAATAATTTATAGTTTTAATTTTAATATTTCACCTAAAATGTCCTATGGTGAGCTTGTGTGTGATACTGTTACGTTACACAATTGCATGCTTATGATTTTGTAATAACAGATCTTAAAATAATAAATGAGTGTTATTTGTGCCGGACCCTGTATTTAAAGTGTTTCAAGTAGAAATCTGTTATCTTATTTGTCATGACTATCTCCTTAACAGGCTGTGGAAACTTTCTTGGAGACTTGGGAGATAAACCTTTAGGAAGTGGTGACAAATATCTAATTCTTACCCCAGAGGTGCCATGGCATCAGAGGCACTTGTGGGGTATCTCAGAAATCCAGGTGCCTGGGCCCCACCTCAAGAGGCTCAATGAATCAAGATCTCAGGGGCAGCAGCTTGAAAATGTGTAATAAAACACAATTACCTCTTTTGTTGACTTGGTCCCCAGAAAAATGCAAGTGAAAACCACAATGAGGAACTACTCTACAATCCCTAGAATGGCTAAAATGAATGACCGACAATACCAAGTGCTAGTGAGATCGCAGAGTAACGGAAAGTCTCCTATCCTGCTGGCAGAAAAGCAACTGATACAGTAACTTTGGAAAACTAAAGCCACTAAATCTTCTAGAGCTAAGTGTGTGTGTGTGTGTGTGTGTGTGTGTGTGTGTCCTACACGCCTGTAGCAATTCCACTCACAGGTGTATACTCAAAAGAACTGTTCACGTCCATCAAAAGACATGCATATGGATGTTCATAATAGCTTTACTTGTAACTAAAACTGAAACAACCCAAATGTCCATGACATTCAAACAGATCAATATTTATTATATGTTCACACAATGGAATTCGACACAGGATGAAGAACTACATGCAACAGGGCTGAATCCCAGGCTTAATATTGGGGAAAACAAGCCAGACTCAAAGGTTTTATTTATATTAAGTTCAAGCATGGGCAAAACTAATCTACGCTTATAAAAGCAAAATAACAGTTATAGCTGGGGTTTTTGAGGGGGTAGGTTACTGGGAAGAGGCCTGAGAAAACCTTTTGGGAGACTGCAAATGTTCCATTTCTTGATCTGAGTGGCGGTTAGACAGATTTCGGTTTTTATGCATAGATACAGATGCATATATAAAACTACATTGAACAGTTAAGTTCTGTGCCTTTCATCACAGTAAGTGATACCCAAATAAAAAGGTGAATAAAAAGAAATTTAGAAGTGCCCTAACTAGGAAGCACCACTTTATAGGAAAGGGAGCATATGTATATTCTTACCTGTTAGTTTAACCCACTTTTATTATTATTATTATTATTTTCACTTTTCTCAGTATTAGTTTCAGGTGTACAACCCAGTTTGGTCAGACAGTCAGACACTTTACTAACCTACTTTCCCAAAGAAAAGAAAACCAAACAGAGAATCACACTATTCTTTTTATCCTCACCAGAGGACATTTTTTCATTGACTTTTAGAGGGGGGCGGGGGAAGGGAGTGAGGAAGGAAGAGAAACACCTATCAGTTGCCTCCCACATTCACCTGGACCAGATATATGGAACCTGCAAACCAGGCATGTGCCCTGACTGGGAACTGCACCTGCAACCTTTGGGTCACACCAGTGGATCAGGGCTCCCACAGTTTTTTTCCAGCCACCATTATCTGGACATTTTGAGAAAAGCAACTCGACTGATAAGAAGCAACTTCCTAATGGTGCATCCTGAAACCAGACCAGAAGCCTTTGCACTGACTTAGTTAGCTGCGCATAACCCTTAAGACTGTTTCCCGGCACTTGTTCAGCAGATTTACCAGTTCCAAGTCGGTGTGTAGGAACAAAAATAAATCTGCACCTTTCCAAGAAAAACAAAAGAAATTAGTTTCTACCCTCAAATCTACTAAATAAAAGCATTCATAGGAGCCACACACAGTTCAATGAGCTGGAATTTAAAAACAGATTCGGCCTGCCAGCATTCTGAGTATTCAATAATAGCAGTGGTCACCTGGGGCAGCGGAAATAACACGGTAACGATATTTTGAGAGGTTCCTGGAATCAAAACACAGGTCAGATTTTTCCCCTTCTCTTTTGTTTTCAGGAGAAAATTAGTTATTCTCCTAGGGACTGGGGTTAGTTATTTTCTCAGACTATAATATCCAAGCACAGTCAATTTCTTCCCATGTCTAGTCTGAAACCAGTATCATGAAATATCATTTTGTGTTATTAGTTTTAAAAGTCAAGAGTAGGAGCATCTTCAGCTCTCTGAAATGGGAAGAGCAAAAGACTTGGGGGACAGAGCTAGGTAAAAACAAAAACACCTATTTAGTGATTGGTGGAGGGATCTATTTGGAAGCAAGAGAATACAAAGCAAGTAGTAAAGTCAATGAAAGAACAAAAACATTTTGCAATTTACCTTGTCATATTCAACTGTATGAATTTGATCACAAAGGATAATAACAGTTCTCGGAGGTTTAGAATTTGATGCAAATTTTTAAATGTGTACAATTTGATACAAATCTTTAAATGTGGAGTAGCAAAGTCAGGTACTCCAACTACAAGGAAATACAGTGGTTGATTTGAAAACCTTTTTGCAGTTTTATTATTATGCATCAAAACTCAAAATTATAGAGTAAAATAAAATATTTTTTTGTGGTTCCTTGATACTATACAATGAAAGTTGTTCATCTTTTACTGATTTCTTCCAAGAAACTCAAGTCTTCAACATGGCAGAGTCAGACACTTGTACAGTTGTTTAGGAGGTAGCCAGAATAAACTTGTAAAAAATCTAAAATATAAAATTAAAGGTAAATGCAGTTGCATTTAGATATAGCTCATGAACTAAATTTAGAAAGCATTGGCAAACTGAAGTCCTTAGGGGCTTGTTTTAATGAACAGATAAAATTTGATTAGCACAGCTGTTCTTGGTAACCAACTCAGATTATAAATATCGAATTTGATTAATCACACTATTAATTTTCTTACAACCTCCCCTGCTGTGGATAAAAAGTTCACAAACTGAGTTACACCGGCAAATATACTTTTAATCTATTGTACAAGGATTTGGGAGCTGGGCCACTAAAGAGGGACGTCAGTGTAGCTTTCAAGTTTTGGAACTTCCCCCGCTCCCTATCCTGGTAAATTGATAAAGTGAAAACAGACGTTCTGCTGGACTCCGACTGCTGACATCAAAGAAAATGTTCCACTAAGCACCAAAATAACATTCTCAGTGCCTTGTCAGTCACGGTCACGGAGCCCTTTAAAACTACCGAGGCTCTCCTGACCCTCTTAAGGCTACGTCAGCTGCCTTCCATGCTTATTTATTTTTTCTTGAGCAGAGCACTTATCAGCTGGTATATAATTCCGAGATTATTTGCCAGTCTCTCCTACTGGACTGACTGCAAGATCTCCGAAGGCAATATCTGTATTCATCGAGTACCACAGTAGCATACTTCAACATTGCATATTAATGCTTTATTAAATATGTTATATAAATAAAATATATATTAAAGTATAATTTTACATTTGTATATGTATCTTACATTTATGAACAACTGTAACCAATTATTTTGGTACGAAATCTGTCCCACTACATGCTCAGTTCCACGGGTTAGGTTGGCCATCTGTCTTCCTAACTAGTCACCCACCACACACTGGTTGAGTACATGCCCGAAGCCCAGTAGAGTGCAGGCAAACTCGAATAATCTGGCCAATTGTTGAATCAATTTTCTAAAGCAGACAAAACTTTTCTTCTACCCAGATCTGACTGAGTGTTCATCAAGCTCCCAGATGGTAAAAAGCATCCAAGGTGGAGAGATGGACCAGACTCCATGCCTTAAAACTTGCAAAGTTCACCTGAGACACTTGAGCGTTAAACCTTCTCATTTTGGGGGTTCTCAACTCTACTCACTCCTGAACGAGCTTCTAAAACTTAGCTGCTCACATTCTTTAACCGAAAAATGTAGCTCTCTAAGAGGCATCTGATTTCTTTCGTTAAATGTATTTAGGAGAATTACAAAGAAAACAAAGAGATGGAAGACACCTCCTTAGTCTTTCTTTCAGATCAGTCATATCTGTCCAGGTAACCAGTGGTGACAAGAAGTCTCCCTTCATGGCCCCAGAACAAGTTCCAAATGGAAAAGGCAGCAGGCAAAAGAACATCAGTAAAAAGATTATACAACTACTTAAATTATTTTAACTGAGAATCTGTCACCTAACTCATGCAGTGTCTAAATACAATAATTATCATTATGGAGTGGTTGCTAAGTAACCATTAAATATAAAACTGTATCATTTGTGACTTTAATTTTAAAACCCTCCACTGCACTCAAATATAGACTATATATGCAAACAAGAAAGGGAAGGAGTTTAAGTGGAGTTAGAAATAATGCCCCTTGCCTACTTAAAATGTGAACACATTTAGTAACCTCACAAAAACAACCAACAGCTTAATTCCCCACATGAAACACGCTCTTGAGGCTTTTAATCATTAGAGCCCTGCTGAAGAGCGCTGGTTCATCAGCTGCCTCCTGTCTAACCTGGATGCCTCCTTCCCCTCTCTGGCTGCTCCCTTGGGCATTGTGGAGTCTCACCAAGGGGTTTCCCCGACCCACTGGGCCAATCCCAGCCCTGGAAGGCCCTGCTCCGGGGCTGCTGACTGGCCAGAGAGGAAACAGCATGCTGACCTGAACTAATTAGAGATGATTACTGTTTCACTTCGGTAATTCAACACTTGATGTTGATTGTTGGGACAAATTTTCCACCCCTCTCACTGAATCTCCAGCCCTCCTAAATATAGATGTTTGGAACTGCACACTTGCAACGTGAGTGTCACCCCGAAGACAATAAGGTGAAAGACCTTATTCCTGATTCTTGGCTCTGCAAACCTCTATTTGTATTAGATTCCCTTCCACGGGTTCTTAGTGATTGTTTAAAAAAGGAAGAGAAGTGGACAAGGAATATGGGGTCAGGACAGCTATAGAAATGCACCTGGAGAGGAATTTCACTTGCAAAATTCTTCTGAGACCTCTCCGCAGGACAGGCATCCCAAATCTTAGATCCTCGAGCAGCCCATCCCTGGCCCTCTGGAGTCAGGGAGAAGTCCATCCCTCCTCTTAGTCCCTCCTCTCTCTCCCCGATAAGCCTGCAGGGCTCTGCAGCCCTCCTTTCACTCACGCAGAAATACTACTTCCTTCAAAACACCACAATGTACAGTTTGTCCTCCTCTGAGCTCTCTTCTCTACCTCTCCTCCAAACCTTGAGCCCCTCTTACCTCCGTGTTAAGTAAACTCCTTGGTTTGTTACTTTTCCCTCGTGTTTTGTGACTGATTCTCACTTGCTTTTCATAGATACTGATAATTACCGTGGCAATGAAGCTTTAAAAATAACACCTGAAGAATTAAGGTGAGCCATGTGAAAATGCTTTTTATAGGTCAAAAGCAGTCAAATATCAGCAGTGTTATAAGATTCAAATTAATATTTATATAAGAACTCGAGAAAGGCTCTTAAATAGTATGTCCTCTTGTTGCCCTCTTCTTCCAGACATTTATTGCACTCTTTAGACAAGGCCCCAGAACGGTTACATTTCTCTTTCTAAAACCTATGCCAAGTTTTTACCCAAACTGATTAAAGCTGCTTTTTCCAAATCTTGTTACCATTATAAAAATTCCCCAATGTTATACTGTATAACTGAAATGTATAAATATAAAAAGAATTTTATAACAGTTCTAAAAATGTGGTGATAAAAGAGAAAAGGCTGAATAACAAATCTTGGACTCACCCTCTTCTGTTGGATTAAACCCGCAGATGTCACAGATACAACGAACCCACTTATTCATCTCTTCCTCGCTGTCTGCTACCAAGTAGAAGATTCGGTCGATGGTGTTGATGTCAAAGATGTAGCTGTTTTCAAACTCCTTTTTGTTAAACGTCAAGCCAGCGTCGACTTGCTGACATAAATTTAAATCAATGATACGGATAGGCTTCTTAGCGTGGTCATTTTTGTAATATTCCAAGACATCTGGATCTCCGGTTAAACGGCCACTGCGTAGCACAAACCACCTCCTCTTCCATGCCTAGAGACAGAGCACAACAAACCCATCTCACGTTAATTCGGGGAAGTTTTTGAAGATGAAGCGTATTTGTCAAATCAATTTTACAAAAGCATTATCTAGAGATAACGTTTCCTTTGTTTTCACAGAATTATCTACCACTCCAACCAAGTTTACTGATGTCCCAATTAATAATGTGTATGTATACACATTTATTATTTCCTAGTAGGTCTTCTAATGGAATATTAGAAGAAATTGATATTAGAAGACATTACATCAATATGTAGTATCAAGTCAACAAAACAAAGAAGATTTAGTTTTTAAAAAATATATATTTATTTTACTTATTTACTTTTAGAGAGAGGGGAAGGGAGGGAGAAAGAGAGGAGAGAAACATCAATGCACAAGAGAAACATCAATCAAGTTGCCTTCTGCATGTCCCCAACCAGAAACCTGGCCGGCAACCCATGCATGTGCCGTGACTAGGATTCGAACCAGTGACCCTCTGCTTCGAAGGCTGGCGCTCAATCCGCTGAGTCACATCAGCCAGAGCAGAAGACTTAGTTTTTGCTAACTAAAAAAGCAACATTTTCAACAAACAATTCTTGAGAAACTGGATATCCACATGCAAAATAATGAAGTTAAGACTCTTAACTTTATATCATATAAATATGAACTCAAAATGTGTCAAAGACTTTTACGGTAAATAAAAGAGCTAAACTATAAAAGTCTTGGATGAAACATAGGGAAAAGCTTCATGACACTAGAGTTGGCAATGATTTCTTGAGAATGACACTGAGATGACAGGAAACAAAAGAAAAAATAAGTAAACGGAACTGTGTCAAAATGTGTAACTTTTATATATTGAAGGATATGATCAAAAGAGTAATAAGACACTCTTGAAAATCATGTGTCTGATAAGAGATTAACATCCAGAATACATGACAAGCTCCTGTAATTCAATAACAACAAAACAAACCACACGAATAAAGAATGGGCAGAGGATTTGAAAAGACTCTCCAAAGAAGAAATACAACTGGCCAAAAAGCAGATAAAAAGATGTTGTTAAACATCATTATCATCAGAGAAATGCAAATCAAAACCACAAAGAGATACCACTTCATACATATTAGAATGACTGTTACTTAAAAAAAAACCCAGAAAATAAATGTTTTGCATTGCCGCTAGAAATATAAAACAGTGTCAACACTGTGAAACCGGTTTGACAGTTCCTTGCAAAGTTCCAGTGGTTGGGATATATCCAAATGAAGTGCAATCGAAGCCGCAAACAGGTATTCCTACACCAACATTCTCAGCAGCATCATTCCCAGCAAACAGCAGAAGCAACCCAAGCGTCCAGTGATGAATGATGAGATAAATGCAAATATGTATATAAAATAGAATATTATTCAGCCTTAAAAGGAAAGAAAATGCTGACACCTGCTATAACATGGATGGACCTTGAGATGTTAGGCTAAGGGAAATGGGCCAGTCACAGAAAGACAGGAAGTGTATGACTTCACTTACATGCGGTGCCTGTAATAATCACATTCACAAAGACAGACACCAGGGGGAGGAGTCGTCAGTGTCTAATGGGTAGAGTGGCAGTTGGGCAAGATGAAAATGTTCTGAAGGCGGATGGTGGTGACGGCTGCACCTCAGTGTGAATGCACGTAATGCCACTGAACTGCACGCTTAAATGTGGTCCAAATGGTAAATTTTGTTACGTATCTCGTCACACACTTCTTTGAAACAGCAGTGTTTTTTCGTGCCGTAACGAACACACATAAAGGTGCTTCTTTACAACAGTCCATTTGTCAGGACTCTCTCCTTCCACCCCAGCCCTCAAATCCAGGCTCTCTCTCTCTCTGTGCGGGGTAAGGAGTAGGGAGGGTACAAATGGGTGTAAAGGCATTCCCGGCACCTCACCTGGAGAGCAGGCAAGGAAATGGTCTGTCTTCCTCTTGGCCAGACCGAGGTTCAGACTACACGGGTAAGGGCTGAATTCCTGAGTATGGGATACGGCTTTTTTAATTTTTTTATTTTTTTTCTCTCTTGTCCCAGCAAACACATGTTGGCAATCTGGACCTGTACTCACCAGGTACTCCCTCCCTCCACAGGTTTTGGAACATTCTGAGTTCCACCCTATGCCTGAAGAAGCCTAAAATTCTTTCGCTATTACACTCCCTAAAATCTACATCGACCAAATAATAAAACCAGAAGCGAACGCCTGGAAGAGTCGGCTTCAGCAGTCTTTAAACCTAACATCTCCGCCCGGAATCAACACTAAGCCTTGCTCCCCTTTGAAGGCCTTCCTCCCCTGACGGTCAGACTGCGGAGGCCGACTGGAGCGAGTCCCAGCTGCCCGCAAACGCATTCTCTACTCCGGACCGAACCTGCGGGGCGAGAGGGTCCCACAGGACACTCCAGGAAGCGGAAGGACTGGGAAACCTAACCACTTATGAACGTCAATAAAATAAAATTTCCTTGGTTGCTTTTGTTCGCTTGTTTTTGTTTTGAAATAAATCTTTTTTTAACAGTCACTGGACATTTCTGTTCATTTGGAGACCATAAGGATCACTGGACACAACATCTGGGTCTTTTGTTTCTGGGAAGGAATAACCTGACACGAGATGTCTCTTCTACTAACGACTCGGGGCAACGACAGCCTTAGGTGTACAGCATTTTCAGAAATTTTATTCATGGCGGTAAATAAGTTGAGTGCTCCCCACACGGTCTGATTAGACAGAGAATGCTGCTGATGTTGGTGCTGGAATATAGGCTAGTTTCCCCAAAACATTATTTCTATTTCTCCCTTAACATATCAGTCTTTTTTTTTTTTAATCTGCTACCAAAAACAATGGTGTAACATAATAGGGTCTCTATATTTTTCTATGTTTTACAAAATTTGGCATATATAACACATAAGGCATCAACTAAAAACTCTTCATTTTGCCTGAAAAGATACAGGTGAGTAGAGAGAAAGAGAAGTAACTGAAATCCATGTACACTTTTCCAACAGGTATCTGGTCTTCACCGCCACCTTCACCAAGTTTTACAAGTTCTGACCTGAATCAGTTTCGACCTGTGGTTCGCTGCCGGGGGAGCCCGGAAGCCACGGCAGTGGTTGGAGGTGGAGCGAAGGGGGGAAACTGGAGGCCGGCCTGGCCCCCACGCCGGCTCATTCGGCCTTTCGTGCCTGGGACAACCTGCACCAATAACTGGATTAACTTGGGTGATAACTTTAGGGTTTGTGTTAGAATAGATTCTTTAGGTTGTATCCATTCAAGAAAAGTTACACATATTATGAAGTAAATTAATGAATTTATCAATTAACGAGTTATTGATTATTTGCAAATACTGTGCCAGGTACACATGGAAACAAATACAAGTCGTTCATGACTCCTACTCTTGAGGAGTTTACTGATCATGAAGAAAATACTTTACCACACACAAAAATATTTGAGAATATAGCAACCCTGACAAGGTGTATACAGAACTACTGCTAAGTGGACATTCTTTCATGGAAAAACTTACGCAATCTTTTAACAAGAAGATTAGTAGAGAAATCATGAAGTCCTGAAAGTATTGTGTAGTTCTTTAATATCATCAATTTTAAATTCACTTCTTAGTCTGACTGCAGCTCCAAGGTCAAAGTAAATGACCGGTGTTCAGAAGAAGGCAGCGTGGAGTTCTACGGATGCTTTAGATAATACTGGAAAGTCACAAAGTGTTAAATTCACATGAATTTAGCACTGATTTCCTGATTATACAAATCCATTCAGTTAATATATGACATCTATTTACTTCAGAATAACTAATATCATCTCTTAGTAAAATTATGCCTCTATGGATACCTCCCTCTGAAGCAGTAAGCTTGAAAGAGTGATAGAGAAGTAAACAGAAAATGTAATATAGTAGCATTACGTCACTGATCCAGGGCCATCAAGGAATCGTACCTTCCGGTAAGTGGGTAAGTGATTCCTCCAGATGGTGGAGGTTCCATCTTTAAACATGGAAACGACTTTTTAAAACGTTAACAGCTCACTTGAAATCTTTCTAAAATGCCTTCGTGCATATTCAGTGAGCACGATCCAGTGCCTCAGGCGAGGAATGAGGGGGTCAGTTCCTACAAGCCACGTTAGAGATGCTCTCGGAGTGCTGGGCCGCGCGGAGGGCCGAGTGCCCGCATGGTGAGCGGGACCGCACTGCTGTGCGGGCAGAGCTCTCCCACAGCCGTTTTCAGCCACCGCCCCTTCTCCCTTCTCCCACTCTGGTGTATGGGACGCCCCACCGTCTGCTGCCTCCGGGACCCTGCACGTGCTCTTTCCTCAGTCCAGTATGTCCCTTCCCCCAGGTCTGGACCAGGCTGGCCCCGACCTGCAGCCTTCCCTTCCCGCCGCAACCCACCCCTCCCAAGGGAAAGCAGCGAGAGGTTCAGGCTCTCTGTTTATCACCCACCTATTTTGAGATTTTTTTTTGTAATTCTACAGTTCAATTTTTCTTTGTATTTATTTATTTAGCATCTAACAGCCAGAGCAGACTGCACAGTCCATGAAGATGGTGACTGCATCTGCTCTGTTTGCCGATACGAACTCAGTGCAGAGCACAGTGCCTGCTGCCTAGAAATACCTGTGCAATGAAGAGAACTCCCCTGTGACTTTGACACTGTGAAATTTTTGAGAACATCAGATTAGCTAGATGGGATACATGGAAAAGAAAGGTGCACTTTCACAACCCCTCCCTCTTGAGAGAAAGCACTCCCAAACTGAACACATACATAATAAAGGGAACATAACTAAGACAGCTTCACTAAGACATATGCAAGATGCACCTTGGGAAAATGACAAAAACGGAAAAGAACAAAATGGGTCCTTTCCTTACAGCTCATGTATCACTCTTTTGTCTTCTGGTTGGGGGGGGGCGTGCTCCCCCACCCATTTCACTGCTTCCCTGTTGAAATGATACTACTGACATTTAAAGGCCCTCAGAAACTAAAACAGCCAAGAAACGAGCAGCAATGAATCGAGGTGCACCAGCTAGACCGGGCTCCTGATTCCAGAGGTCCAAGTGGACATTCTGCCAGACGAGCGTGAAAACACTGCATTTCAGCCAAGCAGCACCTGCCGCTCATGTATTTATTTTTAACGGGGGCCAAATGCGAATGTTTGTCTCAGTCACCACATGAGTCACCCTCATTGAATCTGGCACAGATTAAACTGGAAAACAAAAGCAATTACATAAACTACACACTTTAATAAGGCAGATACAAAGGTTCTCTGGATTATGGCACAAAGCACAATGTAGCCACAGAATAAAGCGTGATGCCCGACGAGGGGACTGACATCAGCGCCCGGCTAATCGCAGCACAAAGGCTTCTCTGTGTTTTGTCAGAGCGCAGAATGGGTCCGCATAAGTCGGCCTTTGTTATCTGAAAATATCTGGGATTCTTAAAGCCTGCCCTATTTTTATCCTTGCTGCCTGGGTTGCCCCAGAGAAAGCTGAACACGGCCTCCCCAACGCTGCAGAGCAGTAACGGACACACAGGACAAGTTTTCTAGAAACCTTCAAAACCAAGCACTCGAGATTAAAGATAAGGAGAGAATCTTAAAAGCAGCAAGAGGAAAGGAGACAAGTTACCTACAAAGGGGTTCCCATAAGACTAGCAGCTGATTTCTCAAAAGAAACCTTGCAGGCAAGAAGGCGCTGAAAAGAAGTATTCAAAGTCATGAAAGGCAAGGACCTCTATCCAAGATTACTCTGTCCAGCAAAGCTACCATTTAGAATGGAAGGGCAGATAAAGTGCTTCCCAGATAAAGTCAACTTAAAGGAGTTCATCATCACTAAGTCCTTGTTATATGAAATGTGAAAGGGACTTATCTAAGAAAAAGAAGATCAAAACTATGAACAGTAAATGACAACAAACTCACAACTATCAACAACTGAACCTAAAAAAACAAACACTAAGCAAACAACTACAACGGGAACAGAACCACAGAAATGGAGATCACATGGATGGTTATCAGCAGGGAAGGGGAGGAGGGGAACGAGGGAAAAGGTACAGGGAATAAGAAGCATAAATGGCAGGTGGAAAATAGATGGGGAGGCTAAGAACAGTATGGGAAATGTAGAAGCCAAAGAACTTATATATACGACCCACCGACATGAACTAAGGGGCAGGGGACACAGTAATGAGGGTAGGAGGGGGATGCAAGGCAGAGGGGAATAAAGGGGGAAAAAAATGAGACAACTATAATAGCATAATCAATAAAATATATTAAAAAAATCCCCAAGCACTCAAAGCAATTTTCAACAAAAGTCATGAGAAGAATCATTTTAACTACTGGACTTCCATGACATACAGGCTTGCTTGAGGAGAACGAGGCAAAACTTTTTGCTGTCATTTCCTTTACGTAACAGCCACTGCAACTTGACGCTGCCTACATGAGGCAGTAATGAGACTTCGTCAGCAGGTCTGCATTCTGAAGGCCTTGCTCTGACTCCAGGGTGTCCCCTCAGGGTTCCAGGGTTAGCTTGGGCTACAACTTTAACACCAAAAGCGGAGAGTGTGTACAGTCCACAAATCCCAGTGGCAATATACATGGGTCAGGCTGCCAAACTACGTAAATATCCGTCAATGCTTGGAGTCTTTGCCTGGCCATTTATACATGCCCTTGGCTCAGGGAGCACCAGTGCCCGCAGTATAACGCTCTCCCGCAGGACACAGGGCCCCAAGTCCTTCCCTATCTCTCCCAACCTTGCTTCTTGCCTCTCTGCCTTCCGACCACACCGGAAATGCCTGCGGTTCCCCTACCACTCAGCCTCTGTCCTGCCTCCTGTCCTCCGGGCACACAATCCACACCCCGGCTTCAGTCAAACCTCATCAGGCGTTTGACACCCCCCGAGTAAGATTCTCGAGGGCTGGAGTCATGTCTCTTCACTTTTCCTCTTTCTTTTCCCCCTTGCCCAGTCCCCCGTGCCCCTTTTCCCACAGCGGTGCCAATCAAAGAGGCCAGGATAAAATACGGACGTTCCCACGCCATCCATGCTCGAAGGGGATGTTGACAGGACCGGCACCTGCCCAGCCCGTTTGCAGTCTGGCTGACGAGAACTGTCAGGTGAGGGAGAAGTGTATAAACCACAAATTAATACTCAAAAATAATAATAAACCTCTAGAGATATGAGGGATATTTTTAACTTGATGTTAAAGACACTGTTCTTTTAAATACATCCTGTATTTAAACAAGTTGCATATATTAAACTGAAGGTAGACTGGTCGCACTGAAGCAAGGTCTTAAGGTAGGTTTATCACACACCCTACAGAGAATGGGGAGGCCCATGCGCACTGGCAAGAAAGTACAGAAGGAGCCCCGCCCTCCCCACAGAGATGTTCCCTAGAGGTGAGAGGAAAATCCATCCTGCATTCACCTTGAGCTGTTATCTGCAATCACACTAACACATTCACACAAAAAGCCTAATTTGCCTAAACGGCAAACGGGTTCAGGTATAAAGAAAAGTTGGCAACTTCCACAAACTTGTTTTCTGAGTTCTCCACGGTGTCACTGATGGAATGCATGCCTGGTGCAATGCTTGCCAAGACCCCCTCATCTCTCCCTTGTACCTTTACGGGAAGAGCTAATTTTGAGGAAACAGCGAATATACGAGTGGGCAAAAGAGATCAAGATGGTACCGTCATTCTCAATCCTAATTGGACATAACAATTGTATGGAGAACTTTAAAAAAAATCCATGCCCAGGCCTCACCTAAGATCCACTATAGCCCAGTGTGGGGGTTCAGCCCTGGGCCAGGCACAGGTGGTTTTAAGTGCTCAACGGATAACTCTGATGGGCCATCAAGGCTGAGAACCACCATCCAATCAATAGAATCAGACTGCTCCTTAAAACAGAATGTAAAGAAAATCAGATCCTTTTAAGCACATGTCCAATGCCTTATCTTCGCATGCCTTCTGCTCTTCCCAGTGTGATCTGTAACGCCCTCCCTGTTTTTTCCACAACATTTACCCTGCCGAAGCACATGGGAACTCCGTTCTGCTTTTGGAGACCTCATCCATTCTTCAGGATTCTGTCCAGTCCTCGCCACACCTTCCCTCTGGGCTCTTGGCAACCATCAGTTATGGCCCGAAATGTCTCTTGCATTGATTACCGTGGAGCAGTTTGGAACCATCTGCCATTGGTACCGCATACAATTTCCAAAGGTTCCCAATGCCTGTGAATTATTTTCCCAACTAGACTTCAAATTCCTCAAAAGTTGAGACCATTCCTTAATTTAAAAAAAAATTTTTTTTTGGTATCCATGAGAGTGCTTCACACATTGTGAAGCCCCAAAAGCCTGGACAGAATGCTTTTACAGACTTCTGTTCATCTGAACCATCATGGAAAGCCAGCGATCTCAAATGAAAAGAACTCAGGGAAAGAAAAGCCAAGGCTGAAGTGGTAATTAGGGCCAAGTTCAAAGTCTCTCCACAGCACGGCCTTCAGGTTCCTCAGAACCACACTCTCCCGCCTTGCCTCTCCACTCTCTCACCTCCGCAGATGCCTGCAGCAAACACCCGCGGGCTCTGCTCCCTCCTCCACAGCGTTGTATTTTGTCGCTTTGTTTTTAGTCTAACTCACCCTCTCTCACCCAAAGAGCTCCTACTCATTCGTCAAGACCTGGACCAAGAACCCTTCTCTGAAGCTTTCCTGAACTTCCTGGCAAGCCAAGTCACCTACCCGCTGCCCTGCCCTGAGCTCTCAGCACACAGGCCCCCAGAAGCTTGCTAACAGCTTACACCTCCCAGCACTTGAGAAATAACTTGGATGACTAGCTCTCCAGTTGCCAAACTCTACCCAGTTAGGTTTGACCTGATAACCTGAGGAAGAACAGTGTGTTCTACATTCTTTTTTTTTAACTGCATTCTATTTCTTTTTTTAAACATTTTTATTTATTTATCTTTAGAGGGGAAGGGAAGGAGAGAGGGAGAGAAATATCAATCTATGGTTGCCTCTCGTGTGTCCCTTGCCAGGAACTGACCTGCAACCCAGGCATGTGCCCTGACTGGGAATTGAACCGTGACCCTTTGGTTCACAGGCCCACGCTCAATCCACTGAGCTACACCAGCCAGGGCGTGTTCTACATTCTTGAGCCAACAGCGCTTCCATTTCGGAAGGTCACCGCTGCAATCGTCCTAACCCCACTATCCTAGAGAAGAGGGGGAAAGTGCAGTGGAACTTTCTTATTTTGAAATCTTTTAAAAGGTACTTCACGACTGATAGTTCAGGAAAGAAGATCATTACTGCGGATTCTTCAGTAGAATTCAAACTTTATGTATGATCTCAGAAACATGAAAAATGTTAGGACTGAAGAGGTGTGTGTCTTCATCCTTGTTTTCTGAGTTCTCCACAGTACACCGGATGGAGCCCCTGCCTGCTGTAACACTTGCCAAGGCCCTCTAGTCCGCCCTCCACCCTGGTACCTCTACTGGAAGAGCCAATTACTGAAGAAATAGCCAACATCCGTGTGAGCAAAGAGAGGTCAGGGTGGCCCAGTGAGTCTCAACAGTAACTGCACATCTCGAGAACTTAAAAAAATAATGATGCCGGGGGCCTCACCTGAGATCCACCATATCCTAGGCTGGGGGTTTGGCCCTGGCCCAGGCACACGTGGTTTTAAGTGCTAATGTCACCAAGACTGAGAGCCACCATCCAATCAATAGACAGAGTCAGACTGCTAGGTGAAAACGCTATTTTTAGTAAGATAGGTTTTAATCTAAATTCCCCCAGCAGGGTACGGTTAAATTTAAATAAACTATGAGACATCTATACAATAATAAATCCATATAAAACCTTTAAAAAGCAAGACTGACATATAAATATACATACATATGAAAAATGCCCACAAGATAATTGATGAATTAAAAGAAAAGCACGCTACAGAATTATACAAATATGATTCCTTTTGTCTGAATGACAACAAACCCAAACTCTGTTTGGAGGGCAGGTCTGGAAGGAGACACACTGTAAGTGTTAACTGTGGTCATTTCAAAAATAGGAATGGGAGGGTGTCAGACAAGTTTCCTATTTTCATTCTATATACGCTTTTATAGTCTGAGTTTTCATTTACTACTCTTATAATTTAAAATATATAATGTGTCTAAAAAGTTTATGCCTAGAAATGCTCTAAAAAAGTTTTTTAATTTTTTTTAAATCTAGGAATGATGTCCATAAAGCAGAGTTCATGTATGTATGGAAATGCACACTCTTCTTCTTACTCTGCGACTAATGAATGAATTTAACCTTCTTTTAAATATAGCATTTCAGGATACATCTGGAGGGAGTCTCAGGAAACGGTTTAGACAAATAAAGTGTACCTACTTTCTTTTAAAGATTGAAATTTGGGGGGTTAAAAAAGGAAAGTTGGGAGTACTTAGAAGAGAGGAACAAATTTCTCTTCTTCTCCCCACAAAATCTGGTGGATCTCATATTCGTACTGTTACGATATTTTCTACAAACCACATCACAGTCAATGATAATGTACTTAGATACTGAAACAGCTAAAACAGGCACTTTGGGAATTGCTCATTAAAAATATTAAAATTTCCATAACACTACTATCAGGGTAAATAACATAAAGAAAAACAAATTAACCACGAAGCAGGGACAAAAGAAAACCATTTGCTTTAAAACACTTGAGTTGTTTTCCAGGAAGCACCATCTTTTCTCGTGGAGCAAAATAAGGAAAAAACAGGCGCGATGGAAGTTTCCACCCCACTGGCTCTATCATTATGGTCATCTGTTCCAAACACACACACAGGCCTAAAATTTCCTGTTTTCCAACTATTGTCACTATTTTCTAGCCTAGTGTTATCTGTGCTAACTTTAGTTTAGGAATATAAACAAAAGACTACACCAAAAATAATGCCAAACAATGCCTAGATGTAGGCTAAGAACTGACCCACAAACCTTTTAAATAGGAGTTTACATTTGAGGCCCAGACAAAAACAAATGAGCTGCACCTGAAACTATTTCATAACAGCAAAAGTAATCAAAATATCCAATTCAAAAGAAATACTACAGTAGCGGGGGGGGAGGTTTCAGGGAATTCTACATGATTACTTAATAGTGCATGTAGTTGACTGGTTGAAATCATTGTTAAACTGATGCCCACTCTGAAGCTGCACGTAAGTCCTGCAGAAAACACATAAACAAGGAAGTAATGACAAACACTCCTTCGCATTCAGTATATACAAAGTACACAGTTCTTACACCTTTTCTGGGCTGCGGACTGCTTCAAAAATCTGATTAAAGCGTTGAAACGTTTTCTTAGAAACAAGGCACATTAATATTGCTCACAATTTCAGGGGTTCACAGTTAAGAACATCAAGAATATCTGAAAGAGGACTAAACGTTAATACTTCTTTCTGGCCTTGGCTGGTGTGGCTCAGTGGATTAAGTGCTGGTCTGCAAACCCAAGGGTCATGGGTTCAATACCCAGTCAGGGCACGTGCCCTCCAGGGCCACGCCCCCTAGTGGGGTGTGCAAGAGGCCCCCACACATTAATGTTTCTCTCTCTCTCCCTCACTTCCTTCTTTCTAAAAAATAAATAAATAAAATCTTTAAAAAAACTTTCTTCACAGACAGTTTGGTTCAAGACAGACTGTGGACCACCAAATTTAGTTACTGAAGTTCAACGGGGAAGTCAGTCACCTCATGGAAGTACCTCTCAACACAGCATTATGGGGCAGGTCAAGTATATTTTTCCTTGCAAATACTAGTTCATATCTCATCAAAATTACCAACCGCCAGGCTATGGGGACACACTCTTAACTCCACAGCTTCAAGCCTCCTTACCCCGCCCAGGAGGAGGCTGGAGGGAGGCAGGAGCCTGGCTGCAATGTCCTGTGTGACTGGACATGGAGACCTAGTGTGTGCGGAGCTGAACCTGCAGGGGGAGGAAAGGCCACCTGCCTTGTGTCTCGTCTAACACCACCCTCTTCCTTCCTGCCACGTGCAGGAGGAGTCGGTGAGCTCACACCAGGGTCTAGCCAGAGGAAGAACGGTGTCAGGAAGTCCACTCCATCTTTGGGAATCGGATTCAGCTTGCCTCTGGCCTAAACAAAAGGTAGTTTGAGTCATATGCAATCTGGCCAGTTAAGAGATTGGGAACTGCAGCTAGTGATAAACAAGTATGTGCCTGGCCCTGTCTTCTGCGTATCTCCCTGAGAACCTGGGGAGGCCGAGGGAGCACAAATGTCCAGACAGACTCCTACCCAGGTGGATGGGAACAGTACGAGCACAAGAAAGTACAATAAAGAGCTGTGAGCATTTTCATGCAGGCCCAGAGTCACCGAGCCATTAATTCCATTTCCAGGAATCTCACCCAAGGAGATAAAGCAAGACACAACTGGGTATGTCGCATCAAAATACTACTCAGTGTTGTTTAGATGAGTAAATATTTGACACAATCTAGACATTCGACAGCAGGTGGGAGGTTCAACCACCCAGTTTCCCCAGCACTGTCCTGATTTTAGCACTGAAAGTTCCCCATCCTGGGTAACCCCTCATCATCCTGAGCAAACCAGCATGGTTGGTCACAGCACGGGACTGAGTAAATAAATTATGATCCATTTCCATCAAGGAGTCTTACACAGTCATTAAAGCGACACACTTTTGAGGAATATTTTAAAGATCCCGACCCCCATGATTTGCAACATTTTAAAAAAACTGAGATCTCAGCAAAGAACTGATCCTTTCCATTTGGAGTAAGTAGAATTTAGCGTGAAGGAATATTGCCTACACCTTCCTTCCTTTCTACCTTTTCTGGCTCCCATCACCTGTGCCAGGTAGAGATGGTGGTTCCGAAATCCACAGCACCTTGTGCACACGTCCATCAGAGTATTCACCCCTGCATGTCAGTCAATCCTTCATACAGTTGCCTTCCTCCCCATGACCCTGTCTTACTTACTCCATTTTAAGTGCTTAGCATAGCCTAGAGCTTGCAAGGACTTGGCTGCCTAAAAGGCATGTGAATCACCTGAATGAACTAACAAATAAATGACTCCTGGTGACCCTGATGATGCCTAACTCAGTTTTTCACTAACTCAGTTTTTACATGAATGGATGACACACCAAACCAATAGTGGACCTTCTCACTGCTGTGAGGATTCAGCCACAAACCCTACCAAATCTCCAACTCCACAAGGCTCATCCAACAAAAAGTGAAACTTAAGGAAAACGTCAATGAGATAGCATGCCAATTCATGAATAGTGGGAACCTACGACTTCAGACAGTGCCTAGGCATTATGAGAATGTTTGTGTATTTTACCTATAACACATTATTTATGTTAGCATATAGACATAACTATATATTCTCTCTATGGATGCACGGATTCTGAGACAGATACGTATTCAGGTATATATTATATAGTGCATATATTCAACACTGTCCAGTGTGTGTGCACTGGGGTTTAAAGACACGCGGGTCTCTGAGGGTAGAATGCAATGTCACTGAACAAGGACAAAGGCTATGTGCTGTATAAGCGATAGGAAATCAATGTGCGATCTCAATGAAGGTCACGCAGTTTTCCAGCACAGATTGAACTCCAGTCACAGTCTGAGGGCTGTACTGTCCACAGGACATCCCGTAACAATGGAAATGGCGGTGCTGACCCTCACAGCAGCCACGACCCACACACGGCTACAGAGAAGTTGATGGTGGCTGACACCGACTGTCTGATCAATTTAATTTAGTCACGTGTGGCTAGAGCTAACATACAGACTGTGCAGTTTTAAAGCCTATTTCTTTGACCCGAGAGGAGCAATACCAACTGCTTGACAAAGAACTGTAGCTCTAAATGATAATATGACATAAAATAAAATTAATGTTTAAACTGTGCAGTGCTGCTGTAAGCTACTGTGGCTGAGATGCTGACAATTCCGTGAACCTATTCCCTAATTTTACTGTGTTCCACAAACGTACTGCCCCACAAATGCGTATCACTTAGGTTGCTGTTGTTGTTATTGTTTTTTGGAAAAGAATGTGCTTGCTTAAATGAAGATTTTTTAAAAAGTAATATCAATAACAATCTGGAATTTTTAAAATAAAAATGTATCTTCCATAAAACCAACACATTTCTACGCTGTATTTTTTGTTCAGTTACCCAATCCAAAATAATTCTGGGGCAGAGACAGTGTTTTGAGTTTCCAGCAAAATATACAAAAACATCTCTAAGTTTCTTCTTGAACACTCACAATTTATAAGAAAGTAAAACAATGACACATTGAAATTTGGATCCCATTTCAAAAACGACGCTTACACATTATGAACTAAAGGAAGAGCACTGAAGTGCTACAAAATGCAATTTCAAATTTCCATAATTACATTTATAGGTAATAAGCCAAAATAATACTTCATATAATTTTCTAAACACAAAACTCAGTCTAAGGCTTCCAGAACAAAAGACATGTGGCAATAAAAGGTTTCCTTAGAAAGACGTACTTCAAAAGAGACAAATGATGCATCCTGGGGTCACTGACGACAGAACGCATTACGTTCAGGATGCAAGGAAGCATCCCCGCATCCAGAGAGGACCAGAGCGCACAGCTGAACGCGACACAGAAATCGCTCTGCCAGTAATGGCATTGAGAAGACCCCTGATGCAAACACGGAAGACTCAGCCCAAGCGCGCTACCGGTGACCTCTCGGTCCCCTCCACGACAGAGGGGAGTGTCGCCTGGTGTAAAACAGGATTCTTTGGGGGTGGGGTGGGGGTGGGGGATGCTTTTCCATCCGTGTCATGCACAGATAATAATCTCATCACCCAAGAAAAGCTGTTCTCCAAACCCTGTTTCGTGTGCAGCCCACTGAACGCTCCCTTGCCCGCTCAGTGGAGTGTTGGCCCTAAAAGGAGGCCAGCTTTCCACCTCCCTGTACAGCACCCAAGCCTCGAGACCTTTGACCCACAGGAAGCAGAAACAATGGACTGAAAATAACAGCGACTGTAAGGATTTGTGTGCATATGACTTAATGCTTGAGGACAGGAGAGAAGGGTTGGGGGAGAGAAAATGACTCTTTCTGCCACGGGCAAAACAGTGCCGCTTGGCCAGACCCAACTCGTCCTGAACTCCAAGCTAAACTGTTATCCAAGTCGTATAGTCCACAGAGGCTAAAAAAACTACGTACAGTATGCACAAAAACACGTATATGGATACAGCACGTGCAGTGGACACATAATTTACATGCTTATCTGCTCCACGCGTGTTAGAGACCCTGTGAGACAATCGGCCTTTCACAGGGGCTGGCATCTGAGGTAACAGACAACTGACTGTGTCTGACTTGCTGACTTGGACATTCCCTGAGGTCTGTAAAAGCTAAAAATAACGGCACAAACATGTTTACAGCATTTTAAAAATATGGGATCCACACTGTCTCCTAAATATAAGCCTGGAGTTCAGAGGCTGGGGACTGGCTTTGGCTTTGCTAGAGACGTCACCAGGAACAGCCCACACTTGCCCACAGAAGTTTGCAGCTCACTGTTTTACTCCGAGTACGTCATCGGTGGTGTTCAACGTGAGTCAAAGACGGGTGGGTTTGGAATGGAGAAGGCGAGCAGAAAAGGCAACGATGGTACTTCTTGCCCCAGTTCCTAACAGGGCCCTCCCAGAAGACCACAAGCCCCCAACTCTTCGTGATGGGACTGGACCTTCTTGAAAATCAGAAGGGGGGTGTGTCCTGCCCATGCTGTCCACTCTACACGTCCACTTCCCAGCATGGCTGTCCTCTTCCCCTCCCCCACTCCTACACCTGCAGATGATAGGCAGGCACGTGGGACATACACATGCACGTTAACCCCCACCTCCCAGCTGCTATGAGTGTACTCGTTATGAAGACAACATGTCTAATTCTTATCCTGTCCCTGAAGAGTGAGATGATGCTGAATCAAACACCATGTCCCTGTGTTTCAGAGTTTTCCACCGTCCAACTGGAAACCATATGCTCACATCAATTGGAACTGCTGGGGGTGGTTGTGCTCGAACCGTTAAGGATGCAAAGGCGTATTTTATTTATTAGCCTTGGAAAAATGTCTACAGTGTATCTTATAAGTATGTAAAATTATTTTTATATTAATTTTTACATACGATTGGTTTAAATTTTATCCTCTACCTTTAATTGTAAGAAATCTTTTTAGCAGCTACTAAAAATACAAGAGAAAGAAAAACCTGCAGCAGCAAATTGGCCCTATAGTTCTATGTCATAAACATCAAATGTCTGTGCCTCTTAATTTAAAGTGCTGTGATGAAATCTAGTTATTCAACATCCAGAATAAAATCATGTAAGTCACATGGGCATTTTCTTGACAAGAGTATTTTTAATAAACTACTAAGAACAACAAGTTGAATCGAGAAACTATAGAAAAAGTTTCCATAGTCCCACCACCCTTAAAAAAACAGCGATGGCCAGTCCTCAAAGCCAGAAAGCCTGAGGGTCAGTCCCACCCACTGACACGCCAGCAGCAGTCAAGGCTCACCTATGACTGCAGGACACTCAGAACCCATGCACGGGACACGCCTGGGCCATCAGGCTCAGGGGACGGGGCGACTGTGCCACTGGACCTCACAGGACGCCTGCTGCAATAAGGCCACCCTGGTTGTCTGAGAGAGGCAGCAGGTCTATCTAACACATAGAAACAAACACCAGGAGGCTGCCCAAATGAGGAGACAAAGCAACACGGCCCTCATGAAAGAACAGGACCAAACTCCAGAAAGCAAACCAAACAAAGTGGAGACAATCGATCCATCAGGTATAGGGTTCCAAACACGAGTTATAAGGATGCTCGGTGAACACAGGGGACAAACAGAGGAATTCAGTGAGAATTTTAACAAAGAGAAAACATAGAAATGGAAATAGAAAACATAAAAAAAGAACGAGTCAGAAATGAAAAATGCACTAACTGAAATGAGTACGTTGAAGGGAACAAATAGTCAATTCGATAAAGCAGAGGCACAAAATATTAAAAGTGATGAAAATCAAAGACCTACAACCAAGATTACGCTACCCAGCAAGGCTATCATTTAGAATTAAAAATAAAATAAAATAAAAGAGAGGGAGATAAAGAGCTTCCCAGAAAAGAAAAAGCTGAAGGAATTCATCACTACCAAACCAGTATTACAAGAAATGTTAAAGGGCTGAAGAAGAAGAGGAGAAAAATAACAAAAATATAAATAATAAAGTAGTAATAACTACATACCCATCAATAATTACTTTAAATATAAATGGATTAAATGCTTCATACAAGACATAGGATGACTGAATGGATAAGAAAACAAGCCCCAAGTATCCATCCATGGACATGGGACATAGAAAATGTGGTGTATATATATAATAAAATACTACATGGCCTTAAAAAAGAATGAAATTTTGCAGTATGAATGGACCTAGTGGGTATATGCCAAGTAAAATAAGTCTGACAGAGCCAGACAGATACCATACAATTTCATTTAAATGTGGAATATAAATAAAACAAACACACAAAACAGAAACAGACTCACAGACACAGAGAACAGATGGAGGGCTGCCAGGCGGCAGGGTGGTTGGGGGGCTGGATGAACTAGGTGAAGGGACGGAGAGATACAGATTGGCAGTTACAAAGCAATGACAGATGTGCGGTGAACACAGAGAATACAGTCAATAATATTTAATAACTGGGTGTCAGGGGTCCTAGACTCATGGGGGGGTCACTTTGTAAGTTACCTAAATGTCTAACCACTATGCTGTATATCTGCAACTGATGCAATGCTGAAAGTCAACTATAACTGAAAAACAGAAAAAAATTAAAATTAAAATCCACATTTTTAGCTAACCTCCCAAGAGGTGGCACAGATTAAAAGGAGGGGCTGGTTCTCTTATTTCTAACTGAAGTCCCCATACCAACCCTATATAGCATCCTAAACTTTACGAGCAGTTTGAAAAGAGTAATTAGAAATAACAACTATCCAGCATTGTAGCCATTAAAAATCCCTTCTGGTGTCCTGGCTGGGTAGCTCAGTTGGTTACAGCATCATTGCGATACACCAAGGTTGAGGGTTCAATCCCTGGTCAGGGCACGAGCAAGAATCAACCAATGAATGCATCAAGAAGTTAAACAAACAGATGTCTGAATGGCTTAGAGGGCAACCATATCTGATCTGTTGTTTTTATTCCATCATCTAGGCTCTTTCTCATCAGTGCTCTCTTCTCAAAACACACCCAACACCTGATAAAAAGTGGGGATTATGCAGGTGGTGAGGGAATGAAGGAACGAGTGAACGAGTCTTCACATGCGGTGCAAGGTGGACCCTGTAGGGATCAGCATCACCGTGACAAACAATCATTAAGTGTTCATTATTGAGTAGTTTGGTGGACACATGCCAGCAAAGCAAAAGAAATAGGACAATCAATTAACTGAAAAATTATCATTGAATCAGTATAAATGTTTACACTTTAGATGTAGAAATAAGCACACTAAAAATTGTTTTGGATGCTATTATGTGAAATACAATTAAACAGAAAACAATCCCCCACAGTATGCAGAAAGGGCAGTAAACACAGGGCCCATTAAAGTGCATGCAAGGCATCCGTAAGGGTTTCCTTTCTTCTCCGTCCTTCTGTCTGCCCCCTAGTGGAGTTCTTATGAGTAGCGAAAACATGAAAAAGGCAGACGCTATAAAAACCAGGAAAAACAAATAAAAAGAACAGAACAGAGTGTAACAAAACACTAAGTGCAAACAGCTTACTTGGGACTTCTACAAATCAGTCCCTGAGGAATAGAAAAGTTAACTTACAAATTCCTAGTAAACACTTTTGCCCCAAACACAAAACTTTTGTAGCAGCTTAGGTTCACCATTTCCTTGTGCACCTTTGGACTTTTAATCAATGCCTTTTAAGGAAAATGCTGCACCTCCAGATTGCATCTAGGTGGTACCTGGCTTTCTTAATATTTAAGAAGACAAACAACATCATCCTGACTGCTAGTAAGCTGACATGGTCTGGCCCCTTTACTTTTGGTTTCCAGGGGTCTTAGAGATGAACAGCAAGAACAAAATCCGGAAACCCACGGACTCATTTCCATAGTACTCCATGTCAAGGAACAGGTAAAGCGAAACAGAGCCGGTGGCTCGGTGACGGAAGGCCTGTCTGGGCGACTCCTCCCAGAGAGCACGCTTATCTCCCCAGGGATCGCTGTCCAGGAGGGGGTGTGGGCTTTGCCTGTGATCTCATCACTGGCCATAGCTGACTCTCCTCACCTGTTTTACACTCAAGTTTTGCACCAACACGTACAATTCTTTAACTATGAAGATGACAGACACGGCTACTGTGACTTACACAAACCACCGATCCCCTGACATCCCCTCCCCTTGTGACCGGGGATACACGTCTGCAAGACAGTCGGCCAGGGTTGTACGAACTATGCTCGCCGAACAAAGCATCCGAAAATTACCCCTGAAGGGGAAATACAAGTACTGGACATAGTTTCTGGGCTTCGGTGACCTGGAGGTTTCATTTCTTAACTTCTAGTGCAATCAGAATGCATAATAAGTCATGATTATTATAAACAAAATGATTTCTAGAGAGGTGATTCTAGGTTTTTTCCCGAAGTACTCTAACATATAAAACTCCCCCTGCACTGGCAGGAATTCTGTTTCCCAGGACTGTATAACAATCAAATGACAGAATCCGTACAAAAAAATGTTGAGGGGAAGAAAGGGACGAAGATAAACAAAGTTTACTTAATTACCACTTCGAAGTCCCTTTGTGGAACTGCACTAGCATAACCCCGGCAGGTTCTGGAAGCAGGGAGTGGCCAGTGATTTATGACGGCGCCTTACATGTACACAGCGTCAGCCTAAAACACCCTCAGCAGCTTTTTCACGGAGGAAGCAGAGTACCCTGAATCAAGGGCGATGAAGTGTTCCCGGTTTATTGTTAACAAGAAAACGCTCGGGATGTAGGAACAGAGGATTGAAAATCTTCTGTCCTCAGACTGTCGTGAAGGCCGTGAGCGGTGGGAGGGATTAGGAGACACAGTTGACAGCCATCTTCCTCTGATCAACTATCTTTTCCGAGGACAAAACTGTCAGCCACAGGAAGCACCGAGGAAGACACAGGAAAACTCCTGTGCCTGTGATGTTTCTCTCACGTCTCAGTCGTTGCTCCTATCACTACTAGAAAAGCAAAAAAAAAAAAAAAAAAAAAGGCAAATTTCTACCAAGGGTCTCAAAAGATTTATTGCAGTCGTCAAAGTTCATATGTCAGGAAGAGGGAAGGCAGGGGAATTTCCCTGACCCTATACTTAGACATACATCCTTGGGTTCATTTTTATCTGCTGTCTGTTGTTCTGCCAAATTATTTATAGAGGGGAAATCGGCTCAAATAATGGACTTTCTTAAAATTTACTATATTTAGACCATGATATCACTAAGTTTTAAATACACCAACATTATGATGTAATTCTTAAAGCATGTCTATACATCTAACTTAATGTTTTGGAGTCGGTTCAAATTATTCATCAAAATGAGTAACAAAGGAACAAAACAATGAAGAGGCAGCTATTCCGTCTGTGTATCTGATGTGGAGCATGTGGTGTATTTACAGTTAAAAAGAGCAAAATAGGCTACTTGAGAAAGAATTGTTTCTACTGCAAAATAATGATATTTTAAAAATTAGTGTTGTACCATTGCTAAAGACTTAGGTTTATACAGGCAACGCTAACTTTTCTGGGTGCTATGAAATTAAACTCAGAGCATTCATCACAATTTGTAATCACAAGTATTATGGGTCTGCCAGTTTGTTCAGCATCCTGCCTCTTCGAGGAGACTCGGGGCATTTTCTGGATGGACACTCCCCTGCTGGAGTCATGCTTGTCCACCAAGCTCCCAGCACAGTAAATGAAATAACAGCTGCTGAGTGAAAGTATTTATATTAAAATGCTCTACTCAAGTCGCACCTGCGGGAGGTTCATCGAATCGTACAGAAGAGCTTATAGGCAACTGAATAAACCACCCCTAGTTCTCCCCAAAGAGAAGCAAGTCCTGGTTTTGGCTCTGCTTGGTGCCCCTGCTGGTTCTTTGTGATTTACCCACACCCCAGTCCTTTCAGCTCATCCCCACCCGCTCTCGGTGTTTGGGGAGAGGTGACTGTATTCCCTCTCTCCTGGCCTGACCTCCCAGTTCCCAGCCGTGGCTGCAGATTTCCTAACCACGGCGCCCCTGCTGGTCCCTCCTCCGCTGTCCCAGGGAATCACTGTACTTGCGTACACAGTTTTTTAAATTAGCATTTATAATTTCCTCCTGTTATGCCAGCCCTGAAGGTGGAAGGACCCTAATCTAAACCCAGCCCAAAGCACCATAAGTAGTGCCTTCACTAAAGTCAGCATGTCTTACTAGGACACTAAAAAAAGACACCTCCTATTTCCAAATCCTATGCTCATGTATGATATCAGTTTTAGACACGAACTATTGAAGTCCAGCCTTAATAGCCAACTCACTTTCCCCAATGCCCCTCCCTCCTTCCTCCCCAGGTGGTGGTACCAGCAGCCCCTCAACCAGAGGGCATTCAGCCACATACCCAAGCAGCTCGCTGTTCAGCTCATCAGCCACGCGTGTAACTGTCTCGGAGCACGGCTTTCATCTTCTCCCTTCGTTTCACCTCACACCCTTACATTGCCTAATTTTCAACGGCTCCACACATGCTTTTACACTGTCAAGGTTAATAACACTTATACTGTGTTCTGTAACCACCTCAATTCTCTGTTTGTTAGTTTGCTTTTACTCTAAAGGTTGAGTGTAAGACCTTCAAAGCAACAAAGGGCATTTACACTATCGTGACCATGGTGTCCCCTACAGTCCCAAGTAGGGACCGGGACTGCATTTACGTCTTCACTCGTCCAGTGTCAGGGGCCTCACCCTCCTCCCAGGTCACACACGGGAGGATGTCTAGGGTCAACATCTACTGGATTTGGTTTCCCCTCACCAATCACCTTGATCGCATCCTCAACCGCCCCCAAGCCCCTATTCTAATTCCTGTTTCATCATTCCCCTCCCCTTTCCTGGGTGCACGCCGGGGAGGCCTCTCCTGCCCGGCCTTCCCCTTCCCCGGGAATGGGCGCGGGCGGGCCTGGCTCCGGCTTTCATCTTCCATCTCCAAGGCTGCTGCTTTTCCACCAAGGCCTGCTCGGCCTTCCTCTGCCTTGGTTTACTCCTCACTGAGTCACCTCCACACCCTGAGAAGAGGGTGCATGGAAGGCATGCGTTACAGGAGATGGCACAGCGGTTAATAATGTTTTAGAACTCACTACTGCTTGAAGAATACTCTTTTCAAAAAATCAGTATTTACTACGCTATTCTCTTAGAATAATGGGAAGAGTATTTTAAAAGTCCTGTCAAACATTTTGGAGGGATGGAGAAGGCCCACTAAAGGCCTCACCTGCCTGAGCCGTGTGCACCTAATAACATCCCTGTTTACCATTTGATTTACGAGAATATTAATCCATGAAGATATGGATTTTATATTCAATTTCTCTTTTACGGGCTCAACTGTATATTTATTAAAAAGAATTCATTCAAAATTTAAAGTATTCTTCTTAGCACGGAGACATCTAAAATGATATCAAATGACAAGCTCTGTGCAACTGGGGAGAATATTTCAGTGGAAATAATGAAACAGCAGTAATTCATCCATTTCTGCAAAAACGTCCACTGAGCGCCTGCATGGGCAACCTCGGTGAACTTGGGTTCGCGTGGAGGAAAACAAAAATTAGTCAACAAGTAGGACTGACTTTAAAATTCTACCACTGCCGTGAAGGAAAGCTCAAGTCGATCCGGAAGTCCTGCCTTTACCTAAACGAGCCAAGAATGTGGGGAAGTGTGGTCATCCCCACTCTCAGGAAATGCCCTCTAGCGCATGAAGCCCCCACCGCTCCCCACGCAGCCCCACTGGGCCGTGCCAGCTACCAGGCTCCGAGGATCAGATCCTGGGAGCACAGGCCTGAAAGGTCTGCAATCTTGTCCCCTCCACGTGCTCCCATCAGCTAGTAAGATGCAGTGACCACAGTGTGGCTTCGCTGAGCGATGGCCATGCAAGGCCCTTACTTCCATCCCTGGACATCATCGAAGGCCAGTCCCAGAACACACATCTCTTTCGTCCAACAAACACAAACAGCATAAACAACTCAAGTGAACGGTAAGGAGAAAGAGGGGATCAATGACACTTTCATGAATACATATATTTTAAAAATATTTTCTACATTTTGCAAACAGCTAAGTTTATTCTTCTCCTAATGAACACAGCACATGCGGCGAATGAAAAGAAAGGTGTCTGGGCAAGTGGCTAAGGGTAAGAAAATCACTTGGGAAACACACCTCGTACACAGTGTGTACTCCATAAACCTCACTTAACTTTATGCTGAAGAACTATTTCTGCAACGGAAAATAAACGAAAGGAGCGCCGCTTCCTTTCCAATGGGAGGAATGCAACTGCACAGTCCCTGAGGCGGCCCCGGGGGAAGGAGGATGCCAACTAACGCCGGGCATCCTGGAGCATCCTGGGCTGGCCTCGAGCCTCCTTTTGATCTAACCCTCCCTCCTGCTCCTCTGACCACCTTTCCTCCTGCTTCCTCTTTTTTCTCTAACCAATATCCCCTCTTCATATCTTTCACTTCCACGTTATTTCTTCTTGCACATTATCGTAAGTCCGCCAAAGAACTGTCTTTTTAGTGTCGCATTTAAAGTCTTTTTCTTAACTTAAAAAGCAGGTATCATCCTCATTTTCCTTTATGCTTGCAAGCATTTATTTTTTTACATTCGAGCATAGGTCTGTCTTGACTTTTCTTTTTTCAGTAAAGCAGGCACTATTAAAAAGACAACGGGCCTTCATTCTCAACGAAGGAAACATAAAATGGTCTTTGATGCGTTGGACATTCACTCTCTGCAAGTGAGGACTAGTTCAAACGGTCTCTAACGTTCAACCACAGTGATGATAACCATTAACATTTACTGAGTACTCTCTAAGTACCAGGCATTGTTCTAAGCACTTTATACATTAACAAAGTTCTCACCACAACTCTATGAGGTACTCAGGCACTGTAATTATTCCCATTTGTAGAAGAGAAAATGGGTCACAGAGAGATTAAGTAATTGGCCCAAGGTCATGCTGGAAGTGGTAAAGACAGGATTTGAAACCAGGCAGTCTGGCCCTAGAACCCAGGGCCCTAATCACTTAACATCATACCAGCTGTCTGAGACAGGGGGTGGAACACATTTTTATGAAGGGTCTGGCTAGAGATATTTTAGGTCTTGTGGACTACAGTGGTCTCTGTCTCGTGTGTGTGTGTGTGTGTGTGTGTGTGTGTGTGTATTAGATCTTTAAAAAATGTAAAGGCTGGTGTGGCTCAGTGGATTGAGCACAGACCTGCAAACCAAAGGGTTGCCAGTTCAATTCCCAATCAGGGCACATGCCTGGGTTGCAGGTCAGATCCCCAGTAGGGGGCGTGCAAGAGGCAACCATACATTGATGTTTCCTTCTCTCTCTCTTCCCCTCTCTCTAAAAATAAATAAATAAAATCTTGAAAAAAATCCACAAAGAATCCCCTTAGACATAATCAGGCCAACAGACTATAGTTTGCTGCCTGCTAGGCTATGATTTTATTATTTCATATGAACCAGTCTAGTATGTTACATTTAGACAAACTGAGACAGAAGCAAAAGTGAAAGATTCCAGATAGGTGAATTTATAATCTGTAGATAACGAATATCCAAGAGCTTCCCAGGGTGGGCTGCCACTAAAGCAGTGAAGGTAAAGAAAATGCAAACATCAGACTAAAGAATGGTAGGTGCTTTGTGGACACACACCAAGACAGAGAGCTTATAAACCGGAACCAGGTGCAATTATCATGAATGGGAGTCAGCAAAAAACAAAGATCTAAGTGAGCTTTAACAATCTAGCACTTCACAGCAGAACACTCTGGACAGCCATCTTCTCACATTATCTGTTGAGCAGAATTAGCACTGTAATCTGCTCAATCATGTCCAAAAACGGCATGCGCGCATTAAAGAAATGCTTCGCTTTTCAACGTCCTTCGTGAACATGAGCTCATTGGTGCATTACCAAAATGTTCATTTACCTTCAATGTCAGGAACTAAAGAAGAGTAGTTAATTAACCACTAGCTCAAGACCCCTGTGGAATTCGGAAACACTAAGAATATGAATTTTCAATCTGCGTTCTTCTCGGTCCTCTGGCAAAGCCCTTACTCACACAAAATATGAACATGTCCCATCTACCACCCAAATTTCTTGAAATGAGTCTTGTGAAGACTCCAAATGGTTCACCACAACTTCACTTTCTTTTAAAAATCGAAAGCTCTATTTCGACAACGCCTCGACCATTTCAGTAAAGCCAATCAGAAAGGAGGAAGTGGAGCGCTCCACTTGAGCTCCTGACCCCACGAATCCAACAGCTCACTCTGCGACCTCGCCTCTCAAGACGACCAGCGCCCTACAGGTGACTGTTCGGACAATGCTCAGTTCTGAGTAGGTATTGTTAATTATTTTTGCTGTTTTCAGTGTGGGAAAAATCAAAACCGATTAACAAAATTCATGCCCTGGCTGGTGTGGCTCAGTGGCTTGAGCACAGACCTGCAAACCGAAAGGTCGCCAGTTTGGATTCCCAGTCAGAGCATGTGCCTGGGTTGCAGGCCAGGTCCTCGGTTGGGTTTGCGAGAGGCACCTGATCGATGTTTCTCTCCCTCTCCCCCCCTCACTTCCCTCCTCTCTAAAACTAAACAAATAAAAATCTTAAAAAAAAAAAAAAAGAAAAGACCCACTTATACTTTCTTCCTCTGTTTAAAAGAAAGGCAGCTGTTTTCAGCAGCTAGGCACGGGTTACTTGAAGGACAAAAACAGATCACCCCGTTGTCAAACAAATGGGCATGGCTTGCAAGACCAGGAGCCCAGTGCATGTTACTTCCTGAGCCTGAAATCGGGTATTTTTTTCAAATGCTATGGATCAACTCAGGACATCATTTTGTTCCCTCTTATTATTTCCTAACAATTGGTAAATACACAAAAATAAAATAACTGCCAGGAGGTAAACTTTATAAGCAGTTAAAAATATTTCCTGTAACACTAGATCTTTACCCCCAACTTGGATGCCCTGAAGAATTTGTGCATTTCTTCTGTTGAGGAAAGTTGCTTACTTAAGAGTTAATTTTTACCTGAAGTACTTCTAAATGCAGAGACTCATGTGTTTAGCCTTTGTTTTTTTCCTTTGGCAACAGTGTCAAGTCAAGAGATAATCTCAATGACTATTCAGATAAATTTCTCCTTTCCACAGTACAAAGCATGCCTTTTAAAGAGAAAAATCAAGGTGAAAGCTTCCCTGCGCAATTCCCCTCTTTTCTGCCTTCTTTTCTGCGCTTCGGAACAATAACCTAGCTCCGAGAAATAGTTTCTTTAGCAGCCAGTGTACTTTGTCCTTGCCCGGTCAGATAAGGGGTTAAGTTTAACTCACAGAGCGGGCCTTTCTGGTTAGTGGCGGCCTGAGAGGAAGGAAGAGCACAACTAATGAGCGTTCACTCCTTTGGTCACATTCCCACCCCTTCCACTGCTTCTTACCACCCTTTCTGTTCTCTGCAAGGCTTACCTGGATTTGCGATTCAATATTTAAAGGACCCCTTTCCCCTAAAACAATGAACATCTTCAGGGAGACACAAAGTCTGTGCTGCAGCTGTTCTTTAATTCCTATTCCCCTAGAAGAACATGGATATTTAAAACATTACTGGAATCCTGGCTGATGTGGCTCACTGGATTGAGTGTGGGTCTGCAAACAAAAGGGTTACCTGTTCAATTCCCAGTCAGGGCACATGCCTGGGTTGTGGGCTGGGTTCCCAGTAGGGGGTGCTCAAGAGGCAACCACACACCAATGCTTCTCTCCCTCTCTTTCTCCTTCCCTTCCCCTCTTACTAAAAATAAAAATAAAATCTTAAAAAAAAATCCTCACTTGAACTACTATTTTCTAATAAAGAAATAATGGTCGCATGACCTAAGCACTGCACTGCAGACCCTCAGTTGCTCACTGAAATCTGTCCTTCCATTCTTCCTCAGTGAAGGCGTTGTACCTGGGGACATGGCATCCAGCTAGAAATCACACTTCCCAGCCTCTCCGGGTAGATGGATGTAGCTTTACTCTCCCCAATGCAAAGTGAGTGGAGGGGTGGATACCTTTTCTCAATCTGGCCCTGAAAACACTGGGCATGATGCCTCCGTACTCTTTTCTTTCTCTCAGGCTGGGACAGAGAGGTGCCCATGACCTTGCCTTGACGACGTAGACATACTCTTCGACGCGCAGCAAGGGTTGAATAATGAGATAGGAGGAGCCTGGGACCCTGAATTTCTGCAAGGAGCATGGCTGCCTAGAATGCTCGCTTTGCTACAAGCGCAATAAAGTAAGTGTATCTCCTCTAATCCACTGTATTTGGGGTCACTGTTCCAGCAGCAGTGGGCTTGGTATCATAATTGGTTCAAGCGCTACATGTAGCGATGTTCTGAGTGAATTATCCCATTAGTGGGCCTCTGAGGAAAGTACTGTTAGTATTCCCATTTTCCAGAAGAAGAAACACTGATTTGGAGGGCTGAGCTTTTCCCCAAGGACAAAGAGCAGCAAAGCCACGCTCCACTGCAGAGCTGGATGACACGGTTCCAATGCCTATCACACGACAGTGCTTCTGAAAAGGAAACCCAATCTCTTTACAATTGTACAATCTCACCCTAATTGAGACTTTTCTTCTGTGGTATCTCTTATCTGCCCTGAGCAGAAATTATGAGCTCAAAATTCAGGGACATAAATTACATTTGGCTTGCTCACAAATAACCTTCATCTGTTTACTGAAGATCTAATTTGTATAACCCCCCCCACCCCCCTCACCTTTGAAGGAGTAAGACAGCAGGCAGGCCAAGCTGAAAATGCCTGTGGATGAAATTTTTTACTCCCTTTCCAAAATTCCATCGTGTGTCTGCGCCTCCGCAGAGCACTGTAAGACACGGGATTAGTTCAAAACGAACTCACTCTGGCCATGTTTCCCATTACGCTCATTATGAAAGGGCCCCCACAACACTTATACAACCTTGGGGTTTTCCTTTCAGTACCAAGACCACACACCTTTCCTCCTCCCAAACTTAAAACACATACCAGGAGCCTTGCCAGGACCTACATAGTCCTGAAGGGGTTTGCCCGGGGGAGGAGGGATTGAAAAGATGAGCTTCTTTTGTCTTTACATTTCACTCCTTAAAAAAGCCATTTTGCTGAAGAATCCATTTACTCCTCCAGAAAGCTCTTCAAAAGAAGTGCCAGAGTCCGTTTATTTATTCACTCCATAAACGGGACCGGAGAATCATTGTTTGTCGAGTACTGTCCAGACCCTGGACGCAGCACAGGGCGCACACAAAGAGGTACCGCAACAGGGTGCAGTGGAAACTGTCACAGAACGGTGATGATTTTCATCCCACCACAAGCTTGAATGAAAATTCCAGAACAAATGGTCTTATTCTTTAATAACTTCAAAACCCACAGACTGCAAGACAAGACGACCCTCCTTTTGTTGTGCTTACCTGTCAGACAGCCGTCTCTGCTGGGCGGGGGCGGGAGGCGGGGTGGGGGGTGGAAGGGAACTTTAAGCACCCTACGCTACCAGCATCAGCCAGTGAACTCACCGGTGAAGCCTCACTCGCAACTCACTGCGTGTAGGTCGCATCCCCCCTTCCAGTCCTTTCAGAAGGTCTAAATATACAGTCAGAATCCACATGCATCCATCTGCGTCCCAACATCACCGCCAAGTTCACAAGGTATTAATTAACAGGAGATGAGTGAACACCGTGAATTCTCTGCCAGCGCAAACAAGTATTTCATTACTTAAGATTGGTCTCCCCATTGTGTGCTCGGTCAAAAAGACAGAGGAAGAAAAAGAGTCTGGTGCTCCAGAAGGTAAGTCATTTCTGTAAAAACAAAAGCTCATCGTTCGCTTGATTAATGTTTGTGAAAAACACCACCTTTGTGAGCGTAATGTAAGTGACACTAGACGGGTCTCCTGGGCCCGAGATTTTCAACAGCCTCATCTCACCACAAACACGAACTACTAAAATTCTGCGGCACGCCAAAAGATCTGTTTTTTTGCCTACCTGACAAAAACATAGGCATAATTCTGATTCATTCCCACGAGGCAACTGTTGTGTTGGCTGCTGTCATTTTTTTTAGTTGACAATCTAAGGGAAAAGAGGTCGGTGACTAACTAGTCGGACACTGCACGTTTTGAACATGCTTGTGGCGCACGGGTCGAAAGTCACTGCTCCAGGGGGTCAGGAGTGGCTCCGGCAGTACAAGACGCTCCAGTCCTGGCTCTTCTGCAGGGGGCCCATCTCTGCACTCACAGGCCCCACCCGCAGGCCCCACCCACAGGCCCCTCCTCAGGCTTCACAGAAGCCTGGTCCGACTTCTTGGCTCAGTCTGGCTATTAAGGAACTGTTTAAAACTTCCAAATAGGACTGCATTCAAATAGTGTTTCAGGTCCTAAGAAAATACTCTTAAAATGTAGTGCTCTTTCACTAAAAACTAGCTAAACACTGCTCTGGGTGAAGATCGTAAGTGGCACTCACTTCGTCACAATTACTAGGGTTCTGTCTCCATTTGTACTTAATACCTTCTTCCAGGCCGCAAGTTCCACCTTTGGTGGGAGGCGTTGTTTGTACCCAGCATCGCTGTGACACTGACCAACCCTTGCTAGATGCCAGTGAGGGCTGAGCAGCTCAAGCGAGGACCTGGCCTCAGAGACCTTACACTCGAGGTAAGACTAGGAGCAGACGGGGAATAACTCACAAACACCACAGAGAATCATGAACGCTGCAAAGGATACAAATAACATCCTATAAGCATTCAAGGAGGGAGAGCTTACTGCTTGTTTGGGAGAAAGGGCCCAGCTGGAAAAGGAAATACAAATGTGGGTGATGCCATGTGCCCAGCTGTGAAGGTGCCTGCCCTGCACCACTACAGTCCTGGGTCCCAAGTCCTCTCGGCAGAGTTAAGGCCCAGGAGGCAATGGGAGCAAACACACACGGATGGCAAAGTGCCGAGCGGACAGGAGGTGTGTCGGTGAGGCCGGAGCCCAGCGTGTGTGCCAGGCTGTGAAGGGAAACAGAAATTCTGAGTGAGAAGACCCAAAGTAGCAAAGCAAGGAGCCAGCCCTTTACTGAGTAGGTTACAGGAACCCGCTGGAAGTCCTTTAGAGGGGGGTGACACAGAAGCCACACTTACAGGAGGTCACTCTGGAGGTCTGGAGGAGGCTGAGGCTCTGTGCAGGGAGACCAGTGAGAAGGCAAAGGGCGCAGAGCCTCCGGCCCCCGGGTACTGCAGCAGGCGACCAAGAGAGAGTGGGCGCAGCACAGGGTTGGGGGAAGTACTTCTGCTATGATGCTCTGCTTTAGTATTGTTGTTATTATTTTATCTTCACCCTAGGGCTTTTTTCAATGCTTTTTAGGGAGAGAAGCATCGATTGATTGCTTCCTTTAAGTGCCCGGACTGGGAATTGAACCCGCAACCCAGATATGTGCCCTGACCAGGAATGGAACCTGCAACCTTTCAGTTATGGGATGATGCTCCAACCAACTGTGCCATACCAGCCAGAGCTGATGCTCCACTTTAAAGACAGAAGCTCACTTTAGTAAGCAACCTTCTATACCCGCCCCCTTCACCTCCACCAGGCGGCTTCATGCCTGGCTCCTTACATCTTCCCTTCAATGTGACTTCTCCCACAATCCCTTGCATGCCAACTCACTCTCCCACCATCACCAGCCTCCCTAAGAACAAACTCCTGGCTCTGCATTTCCTAAGGCACAGAGTGACTCACCTGCTTCCCAGGTGCCTCACCACAGCCGAGACCACCAGATGCTCCCCTAACACTCATTTCCCCATTTTATCTGAGAGGTCAGCAGACTTCTGTAAAGGCCAGAGAGTAAGTAACTACGTCAGGCTTTGTGGGCAATGTGGTCTCTGCCACAGCTACTCGGCTCCTTCCCCTGTAGTGTGGCAGCGGCCGCAGACAACTCATACACCAAGGGGCGTGGCCATGTTCCGATACAATGATATTTACAATGACTGGCTGACGCCACTCAGGTCGTGCTTTGCTGATTCCTGTTCTACCATCACAGGAGCTTTCGCAGGGCATCTGGCATGCTAAAGGTGACGTGTGCCAGCCTCCCTGACAGCTGGCCGTGGTCATGTGACTGTCCTGCTGACGAGAATGTGAGTGAAAATGACTTGTACGGCCCCACCCCTTGACTGAGAAGAGTCATGGTGAGTCACCTTTGACTGCGAAGACGGGGACAACACCCTTGGGATGGCAGAGAAACACGATGACAGGGATTTGTCTAGCAAGGGCCCATGCTAGTCCTGGGCCAGCATGGACCATCTGCATCGATCTGGGACAGAAAGAGAGAGAGAGAAAAAAGAAAGCCCCCAACACTTATACTTAAGCCAATATATTTGGAGGCATCTTTTTATAAAGCTTTGCTTTTTCAAGCTTATCTCAGTGCACGAGGCTGTGTTCAGAAGGGGACGGGACTCTGCTGCAAGGCTACCAGACGATCGACAATCATCGCAAACCCACACTGCGGTCAGATGACCTGGCCCGATCTATCAGCCTCACAGGAACTAGTATCTAGCGAGAGCTTATTCTGTGCCATGCACTTTTAAAGCACACGCTCTCACTTATCTTGAAAGCAATTGTTATGATGAGCGTTCTTTTTACAGATGAGGTCCAGAAAGATTAATGTGCCCAAAGTCACATTGCTCCTAAGTAGCTGTCCAGACATATTGACTCAGGGACACATGACTCTCACACACATTCTTTCCCCCAAATCAGCTCCCTCGGGCCGAGGACAAGCCCCAGCAGCCAATTCTAGGGTGAAATTCAGGGGTGGCCCTGCAACTCCAGGTTTCTCAAACTAAAAAGCACCACTAAGACCTCCTGACTGAAGGCTCCATTTGGTTTAATCACCGCTCCCTCCTGAAAGCCAAGTAAACCAGAGTGACACAAGGTTAAACGACTTACCCAGATTCCTTTGAAAGGCCCTGAGAATGCCAGAGTGTGCATTTCATGAGACAGCCACAGGGGCTGCCGGCACGGCCCCAGCTTGGCTTCTGCCTCCTCCTCCTCCACAGCCCGTTAGCAGTTAACTGCCCAGACACCTGCCACTTGGGATTGAACAGAGCCTGCAGAGCAGTTTCAAAACATGCCAGCAGAGGGGAAAAGCTGAGCCTCTTTTCTTTCCAGGAAAGGGCGAGCAGCACCACGGACACGCGCTGTTCACCCTCGGCTGCCAGGTGTAGCGTCCACCTCTGCGGGGGGGTCGGCATGGCGCCCTCCGGGGCACCAGCTGGCTCTGCTGCCCTGGCCGCCCAGCCTTTCCCATCCTGTACACCTGGAGGCTCAAGGAAAGTCGAGGTCACCCCGAAACCCCAGCACAGTCAGTGGCACCGACTGATCATGGTAGATGAACCCCAAATTCAGCTGTGAAAATGTTTACCTACTTCAAAATTAGTTTGACTTCTTAAATAGTATAAACTGATTTTTAAAAACTTCACTTGTTGAATCAGCTAGGAATAGCTAATTAAAAATTAATTATAATTAGTTGTTGCTATACTAAAGACTGTAGTGTATTTAAAGAAAATGGTTTGTTACAAAGACATAGAGAAGAATAAATAAGTCTACACTGAGTGAAGCACAAAATTAATATGTCCTGAACAATACATTTCTCAAACCAATTATTTTTAAAATTAGGAAGGAAGACTTCACTCCCCAAAAAGGACTTTTTAAATTTGAAGCATCTCTTAAGTACTTCCAGAGTCAAACTATAATGGATGCCAAACTAGGCAGCCATTTAAAATTATATTTTCAAAGAACACACTGGGATATGGAAAATGTTCTCACATATATTGTAATGCTAAAAGAAAGCAGGCCCCAAATGGGTTTCTAGACATTCTTTTGAAGAATGACTATGTATTTATATAAATATGCACCAAAAATTAGTCTGGAAATAGATACGTCCACATTTCAACAGCAGTTTTCCTCTGAGTGGCAAAATCACAAGTGACTTTTCTTCTCTTCCCAGCAATTTCAAACTGTTCCATAACATCTCATGAAAGTACGTGTCTGTAAAGAGCTGGGCCACATGAAGAACATGATGACACTAAAGGCCCCACGTTCCTCTCGCATCGTGTTCTGAAGAGGTCGTAGCGCGTGGTTTGGGAAATACTGCAAACTCTATTACGTCCAAATCGTACACACAAACCTCAGAAATCCGTATGTTAAACAGCACAAGTCTCAGTGACGGGACAGGGCACATTTCAGAAAGATCAGCGACCCACCCACCGTGGAGTGGCATAGGGAGAAATGGAGCCGCTGGGGGGCAGGCGGGGGTGGGGCCCGACTCATCACAACACACAGCTAATTACCCCCATTTCCTCTCCACTAAAGTGACATTAAAAACGGAGCGGGGAGTGTGTGGAGCACTCAAGCATCTGTGACATATCATTATGGAGGAATATTTCCAGGAATCCTAAGTCACCGTTATTGCTTTCAAATTGGGAAAAAAAAAAAAGGGCAAGGAAGAAGAAGAAAAAAATTACTGTTCAATTAAAAAGAAGTATGTGCATGCCACAATTTAGCAGTGGCTAAAATCAACTAGAAATCAGTTTTTATTTCACAACAAGAGTTAATAAAACCATTAAAAAAAAACCCACAAGAAGGAACAGAAGTCAGAATAAAGTCTAAACCAGAACGAAAGATCTCCTACCCCTGGTCACAAGGCACGACGGGGTCCAAGGCCAAGTATTTATTTGCAGATACTGAAAAAAAAATTGCACTGGCTCAAGCTAACATATCGCAGCCCCAAGTTTTGCACTAAAGGCTGTATGCTCCTCCAAGCACCGTTTCTCAGACAAGCAGTCTCTTCTTTTACGGCGTTAAGTTCATCCAAAAGGCCTAAACTAATCAAGCTCCTTTGCTTTTCAAATGATGGAACCTCTTAACAGAGGAAAACAGGACTTTGAAAGAAATATTTCAGGAAAAGGTGAAGCTAGGGAGTTTCAGGAAAATGTGTGATAAAATTCCATTGCTTTTCCAAAACAATAAAAACTAGTTTCCCAAGCCCCAAACACAAAGGCAGAGCAGAAAATAAAAGTGTGTTCTTGAATTACACTATTCCTAAGGGAAACACACTTTCACTTATTAGTCCAATGACTGTTTTCTCTATAGGGTTATTTTATTTACAGAGAAAAGAGACAATATAGACTGAATAACCCCCAAATGTGTGTGTGTGTCTGCCTGTGTATCCTACAGAAACAGACAGCTTTATGGAGAAAATTCACCTGCCTTAAATAAACACTTAGTTACCTGAAGAGAAGATTTTCAACAATGAACAACAATAGACAAAGACACATAACAAAACAGTACTCATCTGTCTAACCCGACAGCAAACACAACGACAGCCCGAAGAGAGAAAGGTCGTAGGCTAAGAGAGAAAAGAAATATTGCTCAGATACCAAATAAGATTCCGATCTATCAGCATCAACGTGAAGACAACAAACACACCTTTCACGCAGGCTGCCTAGAAGGGCAGCGTCCCCGTACCTCCGACTGCCATCCTCCTGTCCATGAGCAGCATCTAGGAAAGTAATATATGCCTGCAGAAACGCTGGCCTGGCCTTCGCCCAAGTCAGTGACTTCAACTGCTCCACATTAACAACAAAAGCTGCGCAGGGTGGACAGGCAGGCACAGAGGCAGAGATGAAAGACGGTGGAGACTTCTAAGAGCAAATCTACCTCCTATTAAAGAGACTGGCCAAGCGCTGTTCAGAAACAGCCTCCTTAATGGAAAAGATCAGTTCTCCTCATAAAGCCCACAGCTCTCCCATGCCATGTTTTTAAAGTCTGCATTAAGCTCTAACACACACAAAAAAGTGGGGGTGGGGGGGTTGCATTGGAATAGACTGTGGTAATCACAGAGACGTGTATGCCAGGGACTGTTCTGAGCACTTAACACAAATCGACGCAGGGGATCTCCAACCGCCCAAAGAGATAAGTGCTATCAGCCTCAGTTTACAGATCAGGAAACTGAGGCACTGAGCATATAAGTGCTTTTTCCAAGATCACGGAGTTAGTCCAGTTGAACCCAGGCTCTCTGGTTCTGGAGGCCAAGGGCTTAACCATGACACCAGGCTACCCTGCACTGAATGCTGCTAGTGCATTGCAGCCCCATCTGCCTAAACCTTAGTGGGGCCTCAGTCACTGCGCCTCCCAGCGTGGCATCTTGGGGCTGCTCCCACCAGTGGAGCGAAGGGCCCACAGCCACCTTGCACGGAGTGCGTGTTTTATATCAGCCCCTCCATAAAAGATAAATGCTCACATTGATCATGTGCTGTCAGCCTTATTACGATTATTCCCATTTTACAGATGAAAAACGGAGACTCCAAGGGGTTCGGTAACTTGCTGAACGTGAACCTGTTCCTGTTTCCAAGGGTCTGCTCCGGTCCTCACAGAAAGCATCCTACCTCCCCAGTCAAGGTGCCTCCCCCAAGTGGGTGACCCATACAAATGCCAGAGACAATCTCCCGTATTGGAACTAATTGTTTTATAGACAAATGCTGCCTGAATGACTGGAAAGAACAGGGAGAGTGAGGAAAGAAAGGTCAGTGAAATTCCAACACAACAGAAAAAAAAAAAAAAAAAAAAAAAAACCTCCCAAACCACACAAACTTCCCAATTAGGTCACAGAAACGACAGAAAGCACGTTCGGTGTGTGCACGCTCAGCGCCGCTGGCAGAGACCTGAGCTGTAAATACAACCGTGTGCTTCTGAGGCACAGAAACTCAGCTTCTGCAAATTATATTACCTTCTAAATGCACTTAGAGGAACGCACTATTAACAAAGAACTCTGTGGTCCAATTCCTTTTAAAGTCTAAAGTTCTTTTATAATAATCATTCTCTAATTTACTTTCTAAGCCTCTGAATATCTGAAATCAGGTATAATCTATTTTACAAACCTAATGAGGTACATAATAATCCAAATAATCTCACATAAGGTTTTGGAATCTTGTTCTGCTTTCAAACTGAAGAAATGGTCCATTACACATTGTTAAGTTGCCTATCACATCAACAAATAAATTACCTGTCTACATGTAGGCTAAGAATTTCTTGAAATAAACAGAATAATAAGGATCAAAGCCCGATGATGAAAATAAGAAAGTATCATAAGACTGCGACTCAGAACACATACAGACCTGAGGCTTTAGGATTCAATCTCCTCACTTTGTGGATAAGAAAACTAAGCCCCAAAAAGTAAATAATCTTTTTTAGATCTTCACTAGAACCAGTGGAGAGTTTTTTGTTCTTTTTAATCCTCATCCGAGAACATGCCCATTGATGTTACAGAGAGGGGGAGGGAGAGAGAGAGAGAAACATTGATGTCAGAGAGAAACATCGATTGTTGCCTCTCGCACCCACTCCACAGGGACTCAAATCCACAACCGAGGTGTGTGCCCTCAGTGGAATCGAACCTACAACCTCTCGGTTCCTAGGACAACATTCCAACCAACCGAACCACACACAGGCCAGGGCTATTACTAAAACCAACGGAAGAAACAAAACTAGAACCCAGTGCACTAACATCCAATTTGGTGGGTGCTTCGTGGTCCAGAATCAGCTCCCTCTAATGATGGAAGACAACCCGTACTATAAGCTCTGAAAGAGCAGGAACTGTGTCGTATTTCTTGTTTTTAAGGTCCTACACGTTGCCTTCCTTAATAAATAGTACTACTTCTGCCCATGTTGGGAGGAGGGGGTCAGAGGTGGTGGAGTAGGCTGCCCCTTACTTCACTTCTGCCCTGTGTAACTTGTCAGGTAGGTGCTAGGAGCTCAGCATACAGCTGTGCAAAATCAGTGCCACCCATACAAGACCCAGATGTAGTGGCTTAAGGCCCTGCTATGAAAGGACCCAGGAGCAGAAAGCACAAGACACTTGCAAATCATTCACCTGTCCAGGTTAAAAGTCCTCTGTTCCAAAATGAATCCATTGCACTTCCTGACCTCTAAGGCTTCTTCCAACATTAAATGTTATTATTCTGTCTGGCCCTTAGATTTACAACTTCACACAAAAATATTTTAGTAAGCCCCTTCTGATCTGCCTCTTTGTTTGGTGGGCTACTGTGAACCTTACATGTAGTCCCCACCCCCACCTGCCCCAGTGAACAAGGCAGGGAACAGGAAAGCTTTTCTCTGTGGACACCGAATCCTCACTTCCTTCCCTAATCCTACTTCTTCCAGAAAAGCTTCTTGGGTCTGGGGCAACCAAGCCCATGGCACTTCTAGTTTGACTCCTGGATCAGGCCCAAGGCTGGGTCTGTCACATCAACAATTCTGTTGCCAGGCTGTGCGCTGCAGACAAGCTGCCTCTGTCTGGTATCAGGTGAGACCTGAGCAGAAGAGGCCCCTCGTCAGAGCTGGTCCGCAGCGGGGTCAGCCAGGAGTGGGGAGCTGGTCCAAGGCCAGAGGCACAGGTCAGAGAGAGGCCAGGGCCACTGGGAGGCCAGCCTACAGTGTGAGCCCTGGGGTGTAATCTAAAACTTGAGGAGGCAGTTAAGAAAGAAACACTCAGACAAGGAAAGAACAGGAGAGATCTGGAGACTAGAAAACCGAGTGTCAGTAAGAGGGGAGAGAAAGTACCTTGGCAATTCCAACTGTCTCCAAAAAGCTAATGTTACTGTCTGCTAAGTGAGTCAAAATAACACACATTTACTGCATCTGCAGGCTAAATGGGACCTTATTAATTGTTATTTGGCATAGTTTTGCAACTACTACATGTGTGTCAAGAAGGAGAAAGGCCAGGACATACAATTTTCATTATTAAGGAAAGAACTAGAACTGATACTATAGACTTGCCCAGAACTTTATAAATCACCTTCATGTGTACTTCCTGCTCTGATTCTCAAAACGACTTCACGACATGTGGAGAGACGGAGCCCTCAGAGCTGGGTGCAGCTGCCCGAGACGCTCCAACCGCCAGCAGCTCCTCTGCGGGTCCCCCCGGGGCTCTCTGACCCATCTCACCAACTCCCTAAACCAGCTTCCCCTCCACACCCGCCTGTCACGACAGGCTGCAGGTTGAATTATCAATGAACCGTGTGCGGAGATGCAGCTCACCACTGTCCCTGGTGCTGCGAAGGCTGCGGGCACACGATGGGTTAAACAAGTTTTGGGGGCTGGTGTGGAAGGAAACTTTACCACCGCGTATGCTATGCTATTGTTTCTGTAGGCAGCTCTGTTCCAAGTTCCAGTCAACGGACTTAAAAAGAGATCTTCTGGAACACAGGAACAGGGCCTAAAAATAATCACCCCGGCAAACTTAAGGAATGTCTTGGATTTCACTTTTCTTTTTCATTTCATTTAAATATATACAGACGCACACAGAGCCTGTTTCACAGAGCTGCAGGCCCAGTATGAAAAGCTAAGCATTTCAGGGTAACAGAAGAAATTTCATAAAACTCCCACATATTGCGACTGTGGACAACATAAAGAAGTGGGAAAGTCCCCTCCTGCCCCCAAACCCTGCCAAGACATCTGACATGCTCCCGTCTGCCAGGACTCCGCAGTTACTCAAGTCAGAACCCACTTTTCAGATAAAGCAGCATAATGTTGTAACAATTCAAAGAGTTCAGAAAGGACGTCTTGCCTAAATAGTTAACTTTTTGAAGCCCTCCAAAGGATTTGTTCTCAGAAAAATGTCTCCCGGCCAAGGGATTTCAAATACGAAAAGTAGAAGAGCAGCTTTTCAGTTGTGAATTTTCAACAAACCATCAACACACATGGTTGACAGTTTTTCCATGGAGAACTGAGGTGCTAGTTTTAAGAAGGTAAGACAAATTCCAGATGACATATACAGAGACAAAGCACGGAATGGTTGAGATCGCTGGCTACTAAAGGACACAGGTGACCAGGCATCTGGATGAATTCAGTTAAGTTCTCCTGATGCTTTCTGACTTTGTGGAAAATGGACTGACCCATAACTTTTCAGAAAAGTTCCTGTTCTGTAGGTGCAGAGGTGCCTGAATTATGCTTAATCCTCGCCAAACAAAAACAAAGAGCAAGAACAATCAGATGCAATCGCAACATGACTCTCATGGAAGTTCTGACAGAACCCTGCCAGCTGGGTTTCACCCTACCTCAAACCGCAGGGGCCCTGCGGACCCCGTGGCTCAGCATCCTGCCATTGTCTCTCACGTCCTCACTCAGGACAGTGCTTCCAGCAGAACCCTCAGACAGACAGACAGACAGACAGACAAAGAGCGATAGGGATCAAAACAAAAGGCAGCTTACACGCCTGAGAAACTCAGAGTTGCCCAATTTCAGTCCCAAAGCGTCTCAGTCTGCCGATCCTATAATTTTTCATGAAGGACAACATAAACCTGTTTAAAGCTGTTTGCAATCAAAAGGTACAAAGTGTGAGAACCAAATTCGCTCAGTTATTGTGAGAGAGGTCTTAAAATAACCACAAGCAGCTAATATGCAATGCGGCGCTCTTACCTCTCTGTGAGAATGCTCAGGAAGGTACAAAATGCCCTTGTAAAACACAACCTGCAGCAGAAAGACCTCAGCAGGCAGGTCATTATCTCGATTATCTAGATATAAAAAGCAAGTCATTTTTTGGAGAAAAGCAGAGTATTTTTACTTCATCCTCTGCTGTTTCCTTTTAGGCACAAGTAGTTAAAATAGTCTCCTAGGAAGCCCATGGAACCCCACAGGGCTGCTGCGGACGCCCAGCCGCACCCTGGTGGGTCTGCTCTGTCCTTCTTCATCTGGGAGACGGTCAATACCCACGGTAAATTCCTTTTTTTTTTTTTTAGCGGTGCTAGCCTTTCGTTTTCCTGTGTTATTATAATGCTTTGCTCCTCCTTATCTGTTTTCCTAAAGCTATGTTTCCTTTTTTGAGTGGCCTGAAAGTAGACATACTTGCCTGACCTGTAAACAAATTTAAAACAGAGAAGCCTACAGTCCACCATCAATATTACCTCAAATACTTGCCTTTTTTCTTTTTTATACCCACTGATTCCCCTGGGTCATAGGTGCAAGAGAGAGGTGGTGGGTGTGATGGAACGAAGGTGGGCAAGGAGCAGCAGGGGACACACACACACACACACACACACACACACACACACACGCTGATGATCCCTAACCTCCCTCCCAACCCCCAATTTCTGCTATTTGCTGGTGTCTCTGGCCTGTCTCTATCCCAGACCTGAACTCCCGCAGAGCAGTGGTTCTCAGGCAGGGTCAGGGGGCATCTGTCTGGAGACGATGGTTTGGGCTGTCAGAGCCGGGGGCGGGGTGAACTGCCAGCACCTAGTGGGCAGAAACCAAGGATGCTGCTAACTAAACATCGGGTAGCGCACCCAGGCAGCCCTGTAACAAGGACCGCCCGGGGAAGCCAAAGGCGCCGAGGCCGAGAACTCCTGCCGTAGAGTCACAAACCTGGGAAACAAAATGATTCGTTATTTTCAGAAAATTGTGCATGCCATTTCCCAAAATATTTATGACAGCCTTTCTTTTTCCTACACAGGCAGCTCAGGTGTTTCAGTTCCTGAAAGGGAAGCAGAAAGCAACAGGACTTATTCACAGCTCCCTTCTTCCCCCATCCCCTCGGTCTTGTATCCGTCCCTCCTGAATGACCATGCTGGGAGGCACGATGAGGACGCCAGGGTCCCTGCCCTCCAGGGGCCACCATCCAGTGAAGGAGAAAGCAATCAACGGAGCGGGCAGAACTTGGATAAAGCAAGCTGCAGTGCAGCTGCAAAAGCCCGCAGGTTCTTTTAAGGACCCATTAGGTATCAAAACCGCATTTACTCAGCAGCTATCACTAAGAAGAAGCCTTCATGAGCAAGTTTTCATGTAGGTCAATCCAGCTAGAAAAGCTCAGTTACATCAGCAGTGTTTTCTCTCTCTACCAAAACAATGAGAGAGTATTCCCGAGCCTGGAACGTCCTCTCTGTCCTTCTAATGGATTAGGTGGTCAAATGTCCCTCCAAGAAGACAAATGATATTCCAGGTATTATTAGGTCTTCTGGTCCTGCAAGTCACTGGCGTTTTTGTGGGGAGAGGGGGGTGAAGAAGGCCCAGAGGGCAGAGCAATGAGCATGCAGTGGGAACCACCTGCCTTCTAGGATGTTCTGGGATGTATCCAAGGGAATCCCATGATTTTTCTTCCAGACCAAGACCCTTCTGAGAGTGAGTTACGCTGGGACAACAGCATAAACCAGGACAAGTGCTCACCAAAGTCATGACAGCTACAGCAGCATTGCTGAAGCACCGTCACGGGACAAGGATGAACCCATGATCCTGGACGAGCTGCAAGTACCAAACCTAAGTATGACTTCCACTTTTCCAGTCAACAAAAAAAATCAGTTATAGTCCAAAGGAAAGGCAAGCTTTAACACACGGATCGTTCTAAGATACTGGTCCTCCAACCTGCACAAGCACGTTACTGGAACCTGTAGTCAGTCCAAACCCTCAGTTACAAGCCATCTGACTTTACAGGTTTGCCACATTTAACCGCATTCAGGTCCATGGACAGTTCTCTGTATCAGGCAAGAGATGGCCTCAGCCACTCTCCCCTTGCAAGTTGTACTACCTACCAGCAAGGTGTATGGGTTCGTGGGCATTTGAGCAGAGCTGAGATGCTATAACATTTAATCTGGAGAATCCTAGAAAACAGGATACCAAAGTCTTTGGAAAATAAAAGTATACCCAGGAAGAAGGAGGTCAATACTACCTTCTTCCCAACCCACAAATAAGGAGGTCGCTAAAGAACACACGGTAGTCAGACAGGGAGCTCATGAATGGAAAGCCAAACCAGTGACATGTACTACTGCTCTGGGCACCTACTGGAGGCTGCACACCTGAGTTCACCACCTGCAGGTGCGTCAGGAGGCTGGGGAGGTGGGGGTCCCCAGGAAGACCTCAGGTACAGCAGCAGCGGCAACTGTGACAGCACAGCCGCTCTCTCACTTTCTTTTGAGCTTCTGAAAAGCAAGATAAAAACCCTGGGAAGGATGATACAACCTTCGAGACAGTCAGAAAGTCAGGTCACTAAACGTCTAGTTTAGCTGAGTGTTCCAGATTTGATTGAGAAAAAGACTTCAAACTGGAAATGGTAGCCCATCCTCAAAAGAGGGAACCGAGGCCACTTTTTAATTTTCTCCTCATCTCCTCCTCCGGAGGCCAGGCCATGCCTACTGGTCAGCTCCTGTCTACACTCGGAGGTGGAGGCTCCAGGGAAGGAGAAAGGGTAAACCCCGGACAGGTAAGCTGGTATTGATTCAGGTAAAATGCTACCTTGCGGTTTTCAGGTCCATGAATTATTAAGACTTGGGGGTAAGAGGGAGCAGCAATGGCTTACTGTATTTCCCAATGTCATGGCTGCTACCCTAATATGTTTTTTGATAAGCTTGGGATCCGAAAAATGCCGTCAACAGAATACCTCTTCATTCCTCAGAACTGTCTAGGTAAAATGAGGAGATGTGAGTTGGATGGTACAGTGAAGGTATGCCTAGTTTTTGAAAGGCCACCCTAAAAGAGGGTTGATTATTAAGCGGGGGTAACCTCAAGGCAAGGTCTGGTGTCATTGGTCTTTTTTAGTTGAGTAATTATATTAATCACTAAGATGAAGCTTGAGAACATGCTTATTAATTTTATAGATGACAAAGTTAGATGGCAGATGATGTTCAAAAGAATCTTGCTGTAGAATTTATCATTCTGCATGCACAGCAGTGAGATGACATTCTAGTAGAGATAGATGTTGCCCTGGCCACTGTGGCTCATTGGTTGGAGCATCATCCCAAGCACCAAAAGGCTGCAGGTTCAGTCCCCAGTCAGGGTACATACCTAAGTTACAGGTTCAATCCCTGGTTGGGGTGCATATGGGAGGCAACCAATCAGTGTTTCTCTCACATCAATGTCTGTCTGTCTGTCTGTCTCTGTCTCTTTCTCTCCCCTTCCTCTCTCTCTAAAAATCAATAAATATTTTTAAAAAATTTTAAATAGAGATAGGTGTTGACTCTCATATTTAAGTATAAGCATAAATTATAGAAACAAATGCTGAAGACCTGGCTTAACAGTTCTCTCATAACCAATTATGAGTAACACAGCCGTTTAAGAAAAAAATTCAACCTTCAGCTGCATTACTAAAATTAAATAGCCAGACCAAGGGAACAGAAAGTCTACTAGGCATGAGCCAAACTGCATCAAGAGAACCAAGTTAAATTCTGGAAGCAGCATTTTAAGAGGAAATTAATTACCCGAGAAAGACCAGGTCGATTAGGAGTATAGAAGTCATACCACATGAGCAAGTGTTAAAACTTGGGCTTAGAGGACCCTCTGTGCTCTGTTTAAAAGGCTACAAAGGGACCGTCCCTTGAACGAGCTCCTGTCTGTCAGCGGCCCCCTCGAATGCAAAGGCAACACTGCAGGTCTAGCTGGACAGCAAGAAAGCAGAGGAACACTGCCTTCCTGGTGCTGGGCATTCTGCTTACACAGCCTAAAATGGAAGCAGGCCTTCGGGTGACTGCACTGCACAAGATGACTCACGGCGAACTCAGACCAAGCCTGAACCATCACTGTCTCTCGTGAAGACAGTTACCAGCTGATGGCCTCGGCAGTTACCGCCCCTGGACGTCACATGGTAGGTTTGTTTGCTCAACATCTGTCTCTACCCACTAATCTAGAAGCCCACGAACGCAGGAGTTTTGTCTTGTCCACAGCTGAATATCCAGCACCGAGATCAAGTCCTGATCCAGAGCAGACACTCAATAAGTACCTGTTGAACAAATGAATGGCCGTTGAACAATACAAAAAGGCTGTAATGGAGATACAAGATAAAGGGCAAGGGAAACCTTCCCAATAATTAGAGCTGTTCAACCACGGAACCAGCAGCTTCTTGACGTAAGACTTTGTTCTCTCTCACTGAAACTATTAAATTAGATGTCAGATGACTAGGAAGTCTGCATTTTCTAGATGCCTGAAGTAGGTAACCTCAAGTATTTTCGAGACTCGATGATTCCCTGTAGAAATGAGTCCCACATATCAACGGGGATGGCACGGATGTCCCATTCCATATGGAAATCTCTTCTTATAGCAAAAGCTCAGTACAGGACAGTTTCTACGCCCCCTGCCAGATCCACTCTCCACAAGTTCCATTCCACTCTGAGCTTGGGGAGGCTGAACTGTGAAGGACCGCGTGAAACTCTTGTTCTTCGGCTTTCAACTGGGTTTGGCCACAGGAGACCTAGAGCAAGGAGCCCAGGGTCAGGGCCAGACTGCCTGGCTGCGCCCCTGTGTGTTCTCGATGGTCGCCATGCCCCTTGACCGGAGACCTCAGCTTCTGCCAGGCAGCCATTTCAACACAGCCTCCTCCCTTGGCATTTGGTGACACTCCCTCGTTTTTCCTCTTTCACTCTAGGTGCTGGCCCCCGCCCACCCCTCTTACCTGCCCTTATATTATGCACCCTGGGCTCTATATTTTGGTAAGCTGTCTTTTGATGAAACATTCCTCAAATTATCCAACTTGAATGTTGCTACCTGCTCCCCACCAGGCCCCTGACCAATGTCCCACCTAAGCAGGTACTCATCCAGTTTCTGTTTGACCATGTCCTGGGACTGGGACAGAACTCCCTGGGGTCCAGGAAGCTGGGGCTCAGCTTCCTGGAGTACATTCAGCCAACTCTGTAATTCTTGTTCGTTAGTTAGTGTTAGTGCAACTAGGACAGTAACACCTGGCCCTTCATTTCCCCGAAGCAAGTTTCCCAAACCAGCCACCCCGGTGAAGCCAGACCGCCCATACAGCTTACGGTCAGCCTTGTGTCTCCGCACAACGGCCCAAGCAGCTGGGTTTCCTGTGCATTCTCCAAGAGCCGTTTCCCAGTTTAGGGAGCAACTTGGCTTCCCATCCAATCATTCCCTCCGAAACAGGAAGCAGTGTCACGGTATCTTGCAACAATATCAGATCATGGACACCAGCAGCAGTTATCAGGAAGCCACGTCCACGCTATGTTCTTTCTCCAGATGTGAATTTGTGCAAGAACAAACACCACCGAACTTCTCTTTTTCGTCTTTTATGATTGAGGCTTATCTTTTGTGGCAAGTACTAGAGCAATAAGGACATACTCACCCTGCGCTGAATTTTATCTTATAAAGAATGTATCCAGTGGGCAAAGAATGTTTTTTCTCATTGCCAACAGAGTGGTATAAAATGAGTGAAAATGTTTTGTAAAGTTCGTGCGGCCTAGGGCCATGGCAAGCATTAAGCAAACAAACGATCAGGTGTAAGAAGTACACATAAAACCAGATGAATTTAGACAAGGGAAAATAAAGACATCTTTATGTATTATTACATAAAAAGGAACCAAATCTTGACAACTGCACAAAATATGAAGAAAAACTTCCTTAGGAATCTACTGCCAAGAATAACTACTTATGCACTATAATTAAAATATTTTAACTGTATATATTTATAGAAATTTGGCACATCTTTGGCAACTTAGAGAGGTAAGAATGGAAAAGATAAAAGTGAAAGTCATAAAACTTTTTCAATTCCTATTGCAACAAGTTTTCAAACTGCTTAAATAGATCTAAGTTTTAGACAATCACAAGGTGACGGAGTAGCATCATCTACTCCAAAAACAGCACAGTCCAGTTTTGGGGACAACTGGGAGGGACAACAACAGAAGCTGAGAGAACCCCAAGAGTCTGGTGCTTACCTCGTCCAACACTGGGCTGCTGTCTGGCCCCTTCTCTGACCTTTGACCACGTATCAGCACTAGAATGTACGAAATTCTTTGTCATGCTAGGAGAACCCCTGTTCACTCTTTCTTCTTCAAAAACAGGACTTGCCAGCACATCTTTCTTCCTTCTCAAAGCCCTACGGATGCAACTAAACACACGAGCCCAGAATCAAAGGCCACGCTGCACCCGAGAGGAGCACTTCGTGAATGGCCCACCACGGGAACTGACGGACCCTCACCCGGATTTGCAATCAAACCGCCTGACTGAGGGCGGATCCAAACTTAGCTTCAAAAAGAAGGAAGTTGTACCCTCAAGCCCTTGCATTTACAGTAGAACGTGCAACAGTCTGTTTCATTAAGGCGTCAGAGTAACTGGCACTTACTCCTCGGGAAGGGAGTAGAAAAAAACAAACCTTTGCTGACATATCCAACATGACACATCCATACAAAAGGGAACAGCAATGGCTCTGGGCTCTCCCGCAGAGAGGCCCCTCCACTGGTTCTCCTCACGTGACCCACATGTGTTCTCACTCTCTCCCTTCTCATCTTGGAGCTTTTGCGTATATTTATAAATAAATACTATAGAAATTCCTTTCTAAAAACACTGAAAAGTTCCCCAGCACTGCTACTGGATATTGAGTCCAGTTCAACAAACATTTATTGAGCGCCAACTGTGGGCCAGACACGAGATCACTGCACTAATTAATAATGAGAAGGCAGGTTTTTCCAAATGAGTTATCCTCCTGAACTCCTGAGGCAATTTTTTGGCATCCAACTAGATATCAATTACAGCCTTAGCCTCAGGACACCCAGGTGATCTCCAATGATCTCATTCATTACTTTAAAAACTAGCTATTGATTTTTGGCTATTTGCAAGACTACTTATGATGGCAACAGAAATGCCCTTGTCTCATGTATTCTAATCTGAAATGAGAAACAGGTATATAAATAGCCAAAAGCTCAAGTCCAAACTGTGGAAAGAAAAAGAGCTATGAGAATCTGAAGGAAGAGACGTCACTTATTACTCATGGGATCAAGGGAAAAATTCAGAAAGCTGCATTTGAAATAATCCTCAAAAAAAAAAAAATAGCGAAGACACAGCAGTGAAAGGTATGTGGCTGGAACACGGAGAGGTAAGAGAAAGGAGCCGGGAAAATCACAGAAGGCCTTGAAGACTGTGAAATTCTTAACTCAAAAATAAATTTAATCCATTTTGGATAAACAAACTGATAGACCCACACAACGGAACGGCTATCACAAGGCATGAGGTTCTAACAGATGCTACGACATGGAGGGACTTGAAACACGTTATGCCAAGTGAAAGACGCCAGACCCAAAAGGCCACATATTGTATAATTGCATTATATGAAATTTCCAGAAGAGGCAAATCCATATAGACAGAACACAGATTCGTGACTGCCTGAGGCTAATGGGGGCGTCCATTGGGGGGACATGAGGAGTGACTGCTAATGCACATGTGGCTTCTTTTGGGGGTGATAAAACTGCTCTGGAATTAGAAAGTAGAGATAGATGTATAGTAAAAGAGTAAACTTTATAGTGACTTATTGCTCAATAAAGCTATTATAAAAAACCAAGTTAATCCATTTTAATATTTATGCTTATAAAGAATTTGAATAGCTAGGCTGTTTTGTCCTGTCCATTTTTTTCCACTTAGACATATACATTTACTATGCATAGAGAATACCACGTACATTCTGAACACAGGACATGACGACAGGCTGAAATGTATTTTTAAGAGTTTAGGATTCATTGCCTTAGAACTTTCCTGGAAGAAATGAATCTACTACATTCTTAATTCCTAAATCAGGTTCACTTTAGGTATTAAAAATAAGTGATAAGTGTAAGACATAAGAAGTTCAATATTTAACACAAAATAACATCATTTAGTATAAGTGATTAGTGTCCTTTCTATGACATCAAGTTTAATTTTTCAAATGGCTTTTTTTTAAACCTGAGGCTGTATCCCATTGTTTATGTGTTCTACGACCACATAAAAAAGAATAACCACACATTATCAGATGTTGGGTTTCCTTTTGTGTTGGTGGCTCATTTATTTGTTCTTAGTTAGACAAAGTGGGCCTGATGTTAGTATTGAATTTGTTATGTTCCTCTGAGAAAGGGTCAAAGGCTTTAGAAAGCTAAGAGTGTCTTCTTCTGGGTAATATCTACTGTAAATTTCTGATTTTGTATTTTGTTATACACAACGAACTTACAAAAAACTCAAGTATAAGCAAAACTTGGCTCATCACCGGCAAAAACATAGCTTAATTAGATGTTCATTTTAAGAGTAAAAAAACACGAAACAAAGGTAATCAAACCATAAAGAGCCTACCAATTCTACACCATGTGCATACACTTCAGGCAGAACGGGAGGAAAATGCCTCACAGTGTGCAGACCTGTGGATTGTGAGGTGGTCCCAGCCTCTAAATCTAAATAGTTACCTCTCTGTCATAAATGAAATGATTAGTATTTATCAAGGATCTGTTATGTGCCAGTTATCAAGAAAAGCCTTTCCCTCATTTTACATTTGATTCATTCCTTTGCAATAATGTGACTTTCCCCTAAATATGGAAATTTTAGTTAAAAACAATCTTCCAATAAACTTGCCGAGGTGTCTCTACTTTTAATTTCTAGAGTGGTGAAACAGTAGGTATTGATTGAACCAAGTTAATAGAGTCCAGTTGGTTCTAATCATTTAAGATTCTTGTCAACTCTAGACCATGAGTTTTTTGTTAGTACAGGTGCTGTGATGTTGGGAACCGCCCTGCTTGGTTTCAGGAGCTGTAACCCCCACAAGGCTAAGGCTGAGTAAAGAGACCTTGGGACCATAAGCCACTAAAGTGACAAAGTTTATCTCCCTGGCAGGAGCACCGCCTCTTCCTACTTTACTTCACCCTGCCTGGCCCCCAGGGCATGATCAGTTAGCCAATAATGGTAAGATTCCTCAAAGGAGGGATGACCTAAGACAGGCATGGTCACAAGGGGGCCCCTCAGGGAAGGACTTGGGGGGCTATAGGAAAAGGGGGTGATGGACCCTCACTCCCTAGCTTTGACATAGCCTAAGTCCTCATTCTGTCTGCAAGAAGTCTTCTAATCTCTTGCCTGCCTTATTTCCCTTACCTGACTTAAGCCTGAAACAATTCTGGAGTTGGGTGCAGCCCTGTGCTGGAAAGCGCAGGATCCCCGGGGCAATCAGGCCTAAGAAAGAATGCATAAAATCCTGAAAATCTTGCGAAACCTGCTTTGCTGAGAATGTCCTCAATTTTCTGATAAGGGTCCATGCCTGAATTGAGTTTGTTTCCCCAAAGTTTTATGGCCCTTTAGTTATGTGACCCTGACTCTAAATAAGCCCTCATAGTTCTTTGAATGTTATCTATTATTTGATCATTACTGCTTGACAATGATTGATGGGCTTAATCTGAGAATGTGGGTCTTTGGAGCTGCTGGTTGCTTACTGATTATAATAATGCTCTGTGTACTTTGACGCATTTGCAAATTATTTTCCCAGGGTCCTATGAGAGACCAGCAAGTAGCAAGCTTTGTGGGATCTTTAGCGGTCCTAACTAAAAACAAGGGGGGAAATATAAGAGACCATTCTGCGTAGTGTGGGCCCAGATCGCACCTGAAAGGCCAGCGGAGAGCAAGGTCTGGTGCACAGGATCCACACCCACGGATAGGTTCTTCTGTGGGGAATCAGGCCTGCATTGTACCTAGGCTGCTTTGAGACTTGCTTTTTCCTAAAACTCCCTCACCCTGAATTGAGGCAGCAAACGTTTATTGCATATCTTTAAAGTAACTTCCTAAAATCTATGCCAAACCTTCCAAGGATGAGTGTAACCAGTTCAACCACTTTTCCCTTTGCATTTGCAAATATCCTTCTTCTGTGATGTGATTAGCGGCATCCTCTCCTTTGTTTTCTGTAAAAAGTAACCACCTAAAGTGAACCTGTGCATAGTGAATGAGGACCGTTCTCAATGTAATGTGGCCAGAAAAGCAATAAAAGCCTATCAAGGCAAGGGTTGGCACGTTCTCCCCTTGAGAGGGTGGCCGTGCTGTCTCTTTTCCTCCACAGGACTCGGCGGTCCATGTGAATTTGTCTCGTCTCATCCGTAACGCTGCGGACCCCATGAGCCAGGGTCCGCACCACTGTGATGTACACCTGCACGGGTCATCCCATACGAAACAGAACAGCAAAGAATACTTACAGGATCACCGAAGCAAATTCCTGAATAATTTATGAAATGTTCTCTCACTACAGCCGAACTACTCTTCAAATGTGGGTTTTCAATTTCCCATAATTATGGGGAGCTGAATCCAGCTAAAGATTGTTTTTTACATTAAAAGAAAGTGCTAAAACAATAAATAAGAAAGCAGCAAGGTGATAAAAAATGCAGTGTATTGGAAGCTATTATGTAAAGAAGAAAACTAACACTCCAAAATACATTTACAAATCCTAGTTTAAGTGCTAGTTCAGAAGTTACCCCATTATCCTGATCACTAGGTGGAATTTTAGAAGCTGGATATAGTACCCATTTCTGTCCAGGTCCTGGGAGGAAATAGCCAGTAATTCACTGACAGAAATGTGTTATAACAGTTAATGTGTTACTTGAATTACAGACTTTAATTTACTAAAAATAAAAGAGATTCCCCAATAAAGAAGTCTGTGATTAAAAACAGATTTGAAATTAACCACCAGGAAACTTTTCCAAGGTTCAGCGCAGAATAAGACTATTTCCAGAAAGTGTAAAAAATGCTTATTTTGTTTTATTCCAGGGAGTTGTAAGTATATTTCATAAATGTCTGTAAAATCTTTTGTATAAACAGCTATTTCCTGTATTCCAGCTCCCAGAAACCAGGATTTGTTCCCTGAGCATTTATGAAGACACAGGGGTGAATGACTGGGGGGAAAGCGCACCGTACTATGATGTTTTCACTGGTCTGAAGAAACACCGTGCGTGTGCACGAGTGTGTGTGGGGTGGTGGCAGCGAGGCAGTGACACACACGTGCTGTGAAATGGTGGAAAATTACAGGAAAGCATGCAGAAAACACAAGCAATTATTTGTTAATCCAACACCCATATTCAGGGGTGGGCAAAAGCAGGTTTACAGTTATGAGTACATAAAACAGGGCTTATTCTTGCACTATTATTTATTAGCTATTGCATTATTTGTTTGTATTACAACTGTAAACCTACTTTTGCCCACTCTTGCATATTATGCTTATGGAATGCCCCTTCCCTCCCCCTCCCTCCTTCTCTCTCTCTCTCTTTTTTTCTCTTTCTCTTTCTTTCTTTCTTTCTTTGTTTCTCTCTCTCTTTCTTATCCTCATTCAAGGATATGCTCATGGATTTTACAGAGAGAGGAAGGGAGAGAAACAGATGTGGGAGAGAAACATGGATCGCTTGCCTCCTGTACATGTCCTATTAGGGGATCACAGCTACAACCTGATCTGCAACCTGTATGGGTCCTGACCAGGACTTGAATCCACAACATTTTTGATATAGGGGACGAAGCTCCAACCAGCTGAGCCACCTGGCCAGGGTGGAATACTTCTCCTTTCAGAGTAATAGCCCCTATCATTCTATGTTTCTGTCTAACTCATGATGTGTCTGGCTACATACTTTTTATGATAAAAAGCTGGAATAAAAGCATAAATAGTTGTTCCTAGATTTTGCATTCTTAATAATAAAGACAGATCAAATTTAGAATTACTTAAAAACTGGAAAGGTGGGGTTATTGATATTAATTGATATTCATGAATATAAATATGCTTACTGCATTACTGCCTAAAAATGCATTTTATAACAGAACCATATATGACAAGGAAAATGAGCAAATGAATAGAGCAATTGAGACCACGGAATTACTGAATTTCAGAGCTGGAAGTGACCTTGCGTGCTACACGAGTCCAGTTCCTATTTCACTAGAACCCTGACTGTGACCTTGCCCAGACAAAGCCCCTGTTTTATTCACATGTGAATCCTTCTTATGAGGCCTGGCATGCGCCAGGCACTCTGCACACACATTGGAAATAAACTACCGTGTTTGTTGGATGAATGAAGTTCACTTTAATGTAACAGTTTACAATCTCAGAAGGAAAGACTTCTGGCTCTGCTCCTTCTACAAAGAAATGGCTCATTGTTCATTAAAATATTGGTAATGAATTGGTAATGAATAAAAGCCTGAATGGGAGATCATGCAATGGCAGTCCCCACAAATGGAGAGGCCGTAATCCAAAAGTTTGTAGGAAAGTAGATTTCTTTGAACTCAGAATGCATTTTCCCATACAAACAATGTACATAATGGTTCACTTCTCCGGCCAGCCTACAAAAGCTTCCTTAACTACAGAGTGCCAACAGGCCAGCAAGCGCACAGAAACTGCACCCTGGACAATGCGTCTAGCACCCCATCACGGCAACCATCTTTTTGCTGCTGCCAGGAGGCAGGCTCCTTCAAGGTTAGAGACTGGGGGGATGAAGAAGAAACCAGACTAGGGTAAAGTTGTCAACAACGATATAGGGAGAAATGAAAGCTTACTCCCCTTCCTCACCTCCAGTTCCTCACTCATTCACCAAATGAGCATATTCCGAGGTCCACACGTGAGACCCTGGGCTAAGCACTGGAGGTCACAACGCAGACCGAAATCAACATAGGTTTTTCTCCTTCTGGAGCTTATAGTGCATCAGGGGAGACAGACAGTGAAGGGTTAGAAAGGAGAATGGGGTGAGGGTGAGTGAGTGGAGGTGGGGGCAAGTCTGATGAGTACAAAAAGAAAAGAATACCGGACATGTCAGGCATCAGTTCCCCTCCTCCTTCTTCCATCTGCATTCCATTCCGTCACTGGGAGTGACAGAAACAAATAACTGAAAAAGCACAGGCAAGGAGAGCTTTCATCTTCATGGGCCCTAGATTCACCCTTTTTACAAGTCCCAGGGCCAGCTAATGCAGAGCAGAGGTGGCCAGCATCAATGTGGGCCTGTGGGAGTACACTAGCAAAGGCGAGGGGGCAGGGGACCACTGTCATCAGAGACAGGACCAAGAGGAGGGAAGTCATTGCCCCAGAGAGAGGAGGGATCTGGCTGTGAGTGGGCATGGGCGTGGCCAGCACAGGAACTCACAGAAGGCGGTCCACTCACCCAAGACCGGCGGCTCTGAACACCCAGCCTCGCACACAGGGAACTCTGCGCCGACACCTCCGCGGTTCCCCCACAAATTTCTACAATCCATCCAGGAATACTTCTTTCCCTTTCAGTCCTTTGCCTGTGCACTCTAAAGAGGGAGGGATGACACTGGAAAGAACCACATTCTAATCACTCATCTTTTCTGAAGTTTAATTACTGGGATGCTTAGAGATGACAGGAGGCTCTTTGCTTTGCAAAAAGACAAATAGGTTAGGTGATTTCACAAGGCTGCCTGAGTAGGAAGGAAAACGGCACATTAGCTTCCACGTGGGCAGACATAAAACAACATTGAGTGGGACTCACTCCAAGACCTTTTTGAGGGATGATGGCGTCTGAAATCCACAGCTGCGACTCCGGAATGGGAGGCAGGACACACTCCAGTCTGTCTCGGCTGTTCATGGGGTGGGTGAGGCCCCCCCCAAACCACTGTTACCATTATTAAGCATCATTTTAAAAAAGGCATTAGAAATTTAAACGTGAAATCGCATGTCCACCGAGTACTATGTAAACCTACAACACAGGGTGGTATTTCTCTATCACTGTACTTCAGTAGGTTTACAGAGAAGGGTAAGAGTCAGAGAACATCAGTTCAAATTCCAAATGGGCACCAAAACTCCTGCTTGGCCAGTCCACTCCAGCGCCCACTCTCCACACCATCCTATTTCGATCCCCACAGCTCCCGGCTCCAACCACAGCTTCCTTCTCACACTCTGATCTCTGGCTGCCCAGACGGGTCCTTACTCTGGATCCCCTCCTACCACATAAACATCATTCCGTCTTTTGCCAAGTCCTCTCCTTTCGCTCCACCCCAGAACGAGTGTTCTGCATGGTCCCGCCATCTCTCCTTTCTCTACGAACTCCAAATGACTGCACGGAGACCCAAAGCCCTCAGGGACACTTCTTACGGTCCCCCGACTTGGAGCTCCAGCCCCAGCTACTGCTTGGAGCCTGGGGGGGAGGGGTCCCAACTCATGATAAATGATAAGCAGTGGACCAGCAAGGGAAACAACGCAGAAGCACCCACAAAACCACAAAATCCTCTGGTTTACATCAGGGAGGTCATCCTTCCTTTTTTTCCCCACAGAACTGTTGCGAGAAGGACACCTGCTTCGACAGAAAGAACAGAGGTTTCGGAACCTGCTCCGCAAAGCTAGAGGCCAGCTGCGTAAATTTGGGAAGTGACTCGGGGCATCAGTTTCTCTCTCTGTGTAAAAATGTGGGCAATGAGGTCTACTTTTCAAGATTGTTGTGTGGACTAGAGATTAAAAATAAAAAAAAACCACCAAAAACCTGAAAATCCATCACCCAGTACCTAACAGCTGTTCAATAAACAGAGTGCTTGCCCTCTGTGCGGGGAGGCTGCTGTTATGGGGACACTGAGAAATCACACAATTTGCTCTGACATTTCCTCCTCATACCTATTATCAGCAAACATTTATTTTAATAAAGGTAGGAATGTAGCTATTGTCCATATTTTTAATCCTCTGATATGCCAGGGGTGGTAGGCTCCTATGGTTCTCTTAGGTTGACCAGCATCTGAACTCCCCTTCCCACATCTGGAGAATCATTAACCCTGCTACTACAAAGCAGCAAATTAGAGATTATCGTTTTCTTAGCCGTCCTTGCAACAGAGTACAAGCACGTGATTGGATCCACCGGCTCCAACAAACAAACCCACCCCAGACTTTGAATCTCAAGCGGTTATAGCAGCGGCCCCCAACCTTTTTGTCACCAGGGACTGGTTTCATGGAAGACAACTTTTCCATGGACTGGGGTGGTGGTGCAGGGGCATGTTTGGGGGATGCTGCAAGTTCATCTCCCGCTGTGTGGTTCCTACCAGGCCCTGACCAGAGGTTGGGGATCGGAGACTGGGGACCACTGAATTACAAGGCACAAGAAGGAGCAAAGAGAAACCTGGGTGAAGGGGTAGCAGTGAGCGCAGCCTCCAAAGGTAGCAATGGCAGTGTTCAGTGTCCAGTGTCACTGGTGACAGCAGCGTGAGATGTGGGCCTATAGCCACGGCCCATAGGCAGCAATATGTTCCTGGGACCAGTTCGGTGGCATTGCTCCTAGTTCCAAACTAGGTTCTCAGCTGTGAGCTACCTAGTTTAGGCTTAATGAAGTCCTTTTCTAATGAAAGTGGCCAGAGGTGTCTTGCTTACAACAGAGAATCCTGACTGATATACCAAATCAGTTTACATTTTATTACTTTTGGTCAAAGGCCACGGTAAGATTCACAGGGCAAACAAATACAGTGAGATCCTCCCAGTAAGTCAGACAGTCAGAGCGAGCTGCCAAGCAAGGTCTTGTGGAGACTTTCTGAAATCACTTCTTAACAAGAACAATAGGATCACTACATCACCACGCTGTTGTAATAGTAGTATCTAATATGATTCATTTTTGTCATCAGATTGAGAGATGCAGAACACCACATTTCCCCTAAAAAGCATTCAGTTGCTCTCCTGCATGTTCTAAGGTATTCTATTGCTCAAGAAGTCCAACTGCCCCCCCCAAAAAATCTTGCATTTTTATCTTCCTGCTTAATTATCCCCAAAGGAACTATGGTTTCACCTTGTGTTAGCATGATAGAGAAATCTTTAAATATACATATCTTTGGGGAAAAGATGAAGTGGAAAGTAAAAAATATAATCTTGGGAACTGGAAATAAGTAAATAAGTACTCATACTTTAGTTAGAATCAATATTTCTCTTACAATACTCTAATGTCATTTACCTTGGGTGATGCATTTAATTTCTCCAAGTCACTATAACTAAATTGTACAGAAGTTTGTATTAAATTTTTCTTTTGGCTTATTGTCATTAACTTTTACCACTGTACTTGAAAAAATATTTTCAATAAAACCCAAATGGCTGCAGAAATCACATGAAAAACAAAACTTTGGCACATCAGAAAATTCTTACTAGTAGTAAGCAGCAGGATTCTGAGAAAATCAGCTCACAAGAAAACTTTTTTAGTATGACTGCAAGGATTTGGGGGAAAGGGAACTTACAGGAAGAAGTGCCTGTGTTGCCAGTTATTCATTCTCTAAAAAAAATTTTTTTTTGCTATTTTTGCAATATTCAATTGGAGTTCCTTGTCCTAAACCTAACTTCATGCTCCATTTTGTTCTCCAAAGGTTTCACAATCTTCTGATCATAAACTCCAGGAGCTAGCCACTGAAAGGACAGTCATTCCATGGATGTAGGTTTCTTAACCTTCAGTTCGAAACTAAAACTTAGTCAGAATAGAAAAATATATTTTTGATCTCAAACAGTGAAGGCAAATTTAAAACAGCAAAAATAATCTTTTTAAAAAAGCCAGAAGAAGGCAAACTGTCTGAAACTTTGCCAATTCTGAATTGTGATTTTAAAAAGTATGCGACATATATGGGGTTATTCTTTCCTCATTATTTCAGACTAGGCTGCAGAGTGGCAAATCTGCTTATGCAAATGAAGCTTCTGTCTATAAGCCAGGATTCATTCGGGTGAGGTTAGATCACTTGCACAAACATTCATGAAAGAACCATTTCCTCGTCTACTCTCTAAAATCATTTAACCCAAGATACTAAAAAAAAATAAAAAAATACAAAAATACAAAATCAGACAGGCTGCAACCTGCCTGACTTACAGGAATGACAACCTCTTTTAGGATATCTTGAATTAAGAGTGACTCATGGGAAAAAAGTAGGTTGCTGCTAAACTGAGATCTTCTGAGTTAGGGTTCCCCAGTCTTTTTGCTCAAAGAAAAGTCCCGAGATTGAACAGGTAAGACAGTGAGAGACTTCAGAGCATCACATGGCAGCAGGAGGTCACGGCCATCAGTCTAGAGGACCAAACAACCTTTGACACCTGGAACCCCTGCAAACATCAGAAGCCCAATGTGGTTTGGGGAAGCTTTCTAGGAAAGATTTCTCTACCCACCATTAGATCCCCATTTTCCCTGGGGGGCCTGATGACAAGTGAACCTGGGAAGGACATACACAACAGTGAAGGGGACACTCAGCCCCACAGAGGGCTGAGCACACCCCTCATAAAACTGAATGCATAGGGACGAGGACGCTTTAGAAAAAGCAATCACCCTACAAGTGGGGATGAGCCAGGCACTCACTATACGTCAGCTGAACCCGGACTGTGGGACTGTGGGACTGTGCAGAGAACAGGAAGTGCTCATTGCGAAGCACATGGGAACATTCTCCCGTCACACAGCGAGGTAGGAGGGGAACAGGGCTCATCTAGCTGCCTTCACCCTTCACTGTTTTCACACTGGGCACAGACAGATGAAGGCACGGTTTGGTGTGCTGGCTTCAATCTGCATACGGAACTCATTAATGGACAGTTAACATCTACTTTTAGTATCAGACATGGCATGCTGATGTCATTTGGATAAAGGAGTGGTCCTCCGGCCGGGGAGTAGTACAGTGTCACATTTATTTCCTGTTACTCAGAGAAACTGGAAATGGCCCCCCAAGAACACCCTGGGGACCCCGGGACACCTGACAGCTGGGGCACTGCAACATCACTCCTCAGGTGCTGTTTAACTTCTGATGCCATTTAAAACGTTATCACACGTTTCCTCAGCTCTGCAGTTTGTAACGAACCTACCGAACAGGACAAGCCAGTCTGGACTGTAGAGTACAATATGTAAATAAGCTGGGAGCTAGGGAGCCAGCTGACAGAAAGACAAGCCAGAACAATGGTTAAAGGAGTTAGACCTTGCTACAGCTGAAGGCGGCCTCTTCATTCACTTTTCTCTCCTTCTACTTTATGAGTAAAGTACGAAGAACACAAAAACTAATAAAAAAAAGTTCTCATTCTATGTATTTCCACAAATACGAACTTACTAAGTCATTAAAATTAAAAGGGACACAAAACTCAGTATTTACGTTTCATTTTGTTTTTTTAATCTGGATACCTATTGAATAAGTCATATTTGGACCTAAAAATATTAACTCATTATAAAGAGATTATCAATGACTCGTATCTTCTTCCCACATACACATTCTATTTGCTTAAATGTGGGCCCAGTGCCAGAATTCAAGTTTCACTAGTGTGGTTGTACGACTTGAATAAATTGTTTCAGTTTCGTGCATGCACTTGTTTGAGAAAGAGATTTTATATCTACCACCCTCAGAGATGTCGAAGATGTACCAAACAGTGAAACTGGTAAACAGGCCATAAGTATTCCTGTAATATGATAAACCAACACAGCAGAGAAGCTCCACAGACAGTATTTAACGTTTTATAATAAAAATGGAAAACACTAAAATGGTAGTTAGTCAAAGGTATTCATTAACCCTACAGTGCTTCACGAACTACATGATGACAATCACCTATACATTTTTTCTTGTATACATGCTATTACGGATCAACTGGGGGGAAAGTTATGAAGAATCATTGTAATTAGTTTAAAGTAGACAATGATTATATAAGTATAATGATCACCAAAACATTAACAAAGTGACAAGTTAATCAGTAAAGTGCCACGAAAGCCAGTTGAAATTTAAGCACTCAGTCTAGAAGTTTAAAAGCATAAATACATATATATTTATGTACACATGTGACTGGCATATGAAATATAAATATGTATGCTCATTACAATACCTGTGAGAAAATTTAGGGCTTGGTTTAATGCACCAGAGTTCTTTCCTAGGTTCTCATTTTTTTAAAAGTTTTTTAACAGGTATGATCATATTTGTTCTTTCCTGTTTTTGAGACTCCATTTTTGTGATTTTAAAAAGTCAATCTTAAGAACTACCTATACAGACACAAAGGAAAAAAGCAAGGCCCCAGCTTGGGTGGGGTTCGGCAGAGTGGGGAACCCTCTTCTGGCAATCCTGTTACATGCACATTTAACATATTGTCTCAGAACCTTTGACTGGAGGAGTGAGAGTTACTATCGCCAGGCTGTATCTTTCCATTCTCAAGAGTAAGCACGAGGCATGGTTGAAAACTAACCTAAACTACGGAAACTACTACGCTGTGGCAAGCTCCCACGACTCCCTCAGACTCTGGAGTCAAATGCCACCTCATTACATCGTCATCCCTACCCACCTCTCACAGGCAGTCGGGAAACAGGAGGGGAAAAATCAAGGTGGATGGTTTCTGAAAAAGCTCCCTGGTGATGGGAATATTCCCCTGCCCTGCCCCCAGAAGAGAACTAGAGAACCACGCACAGGCACTGCCTCATCTTCGTGCCCTTAAAACCAGATTCAACAGAGTAGTTGAGAACCCCTGGTTTCAATCGGCTACTCCTCTGGTTAGTTTCAGAACCTAAAGTTGTGGTTTCAGCCAGGCAGGTGTCAATGCAAAGTCAGAAGAGTATTTAGAGACACAGGCCACAGAACTGGCACCTTGAAAAGACCAGCTCTGTGCTCCACACACCGCTGGGCCAGGCTGGTGTCTGGAGGATGTCAGCGTCTGCCGGGAAGGAGCTGGCTCTGCGGGCACCCTAGTCCATCCTGTCTGTCCTGTTCCCACCGCGTATGTTTGCTCGGTGAGCTTGTGGAAGAGGCTCCCCAGCGAGGCTCCCACAAAGAGCGTCAGGACTAATTCTGCAAAGACAAGAAACAGGCTGAGAAGGAGCTCACGCTCACCCAGGGGAGATTACCGAAAGCTGTTTGTGAGACAAGTCCTATGGCATGTATTGCAAAAAAACAAAACAAAACAAAACAAAAAAACCACCAAAATGTGGTGAAAGAGAAGATCCAAGATTTCCGCAGATTTCAAAAAATAAAAAATGTTGGGAGGGTAAGGAAAATATCCTACATGGGGTCTTCTAAAATGTTTCCCCTCCAAGAAGAAAAAGGAAGCATTTTACAGGCTGAGATCTTTACACTCCTCTGAGAAATTCCCATTGCTCACTGGCAGGCCTCCACGTAGCCTAGCTAAGTTGGCAAATATTCAAATACAGTTCTTCAAACTATGTTAATGAGGCTCACATGGTGCTCCCATCTCGTAACCCCACCCTCCCTTTCTTTGTGTGAACTGAACCTGCGCAGGTTAACACAGGCGTGCCAAGCACTTGCTCAGTGGGATTACTGCTGGCTCGGGGACGGCCAATTCTAGGTAAGCATTTGGGGACAATGGCTTTGCTCAGATGTATGCTGTCTTCAAAAATAAATATTTTGATGTTCAAGTCGCTCCCATCCCCACATTACTCTATCAGTATAAAAATATAAGTGTGGTGATTCACATTTGTTTAGTACTATATTCAAAGTACCTTAAAGATTCCAAGCCACTTTGCAAGTATTCTTTTCAAGTATTTCTTCAGTGAAATACTTTTCAGCTTACAAATGAAGATATGGAAGTAGTAGTTGCAGAGATAATGGTGACCAGAACTAAAAGCAGAACTCAGGGAGCTATCCGGTTAGCACAGCTACTGAACAATTATCTTTTTAGCCTAATATCAAGTATTTCTTTTGTGTACACAAAGATATAAAAAATGTCCTCCTTTTTGGTTCATACATAATCCAAAAAAAATCTTAAGCTTTCCCCCACAAAAAAAAAAAGACTGTTTAAAAATTTTCCTTCCTCTTTCTCCCTGCCGCCCCGCCAAAGCATTTACTTGTTTCTTCATCCACACAGACATTCCACACATAGTCTGAATTTTAAAACTTAGGCACTGCAGCTTCGTTTTCAGTGGAACAGAAAACGCTGGTTCAAAAAAAAAATCTCAACATCTCCTAGTTCCTAAATTAGGCCCCAGCTTACCAGACCTTAGGAGGGAAATCAGGACCCAGTATCTTAAGTTTAAAAATTAAAGGGAGGTTGAAAGGAAAGTATAAAAGGGATTACACACTTACCTGGGGTGACTCACTGTCAGATGCTCAAGATTAAGCTGAGCACTGAACCTAAGATCAGGTAGGAATTTCTCCTCAGGGGCAGAAAGGGGTGTGGGATTTCCAGTGTGTACTGAAGTAGGTTCTCCTGTGTAGAGCAGGTGAGCAAATCCCACATAATTAACTTCCTACTGCAGTGCTGGAGCACACACAGGTTAGGTGCACACCTTCCCAAAAGGCGTTGGTAAATTTTATGTTATGTGTTTTTATCCCAATAAAAATAAAAAGAGAGAGAGAGACTGGGGTGAATTCACCATATTGCCACTGCTCTGAGAGAGAGCTAAAATGTTCTTATTACAATGTCAAGTGTTTGAATTTTAGAAAGTACACCAATCCAGGCCCTGACCAGGTAGCTCAGTTGGTTAGAGCGTCATCCTAGTATGCCAAGTTTGCAGGTTCAATCCCTAGTCAGGGCACATACAAGAATCAATCAATGAATGCATAAATAAGGGCAATAACAAATTGATGTTTCTCTCTCCCTCTCAAATCAACCATATATATATATACATATACATATACATATGTATATATATATATATATAAATAAAAGAAAGTACACCAACCCACTGAAGAAGGAGGCGGATATGACAGATAGGGAATGGCCGGTGCTGGGCGTCAGGCACCTGTGTCCCATGGGCCTCTGCCTGCCACAGACAACTTGCCCTGGACTCAGGGTGTTCCCAAGGCCTCAGTTCCCTACAGCCTCATCTTTCCCATTAAGAATAGAAACAGGAATGGAAGTTTTTCTCCTTTCATTACTTTAAGAAAAACTGGCTTTTATCTCCCTTGAATCATTTTCTTCTCCTCAACCATTTCAATTAAAATCTCCAAAGTTATGAAAATGTATTCTGCTTTGGAAACACATGGTTTAGAAACACAGCAGATTCTATTTGAAAACAGACAGGATGCTTTTAAGGCTAGAATCTTATTTGAAAGATTAAAAATATTTCCATATCCATGTTCCAATTTCCCTTACTAAAAAAAATGGGTTTCTCAACATACAATTATTTCTCCAGCTTGGGACTAAAAACCACATTTGCTAAAAACTTTAGTGTGCACAAAAGCTCCCATAAGAGAGTATCTTTTAGTTGTTTAAGAATCACTGAAATAAGTAGGGGGATGAACATATAAACATTTATATGTTCAGAGTATTAAAAATTATACCTTAAAACACAGAAATGATCAGAATACCAACAAACTATGAATTTTAAGTGAATCCATGTATATTTTCTATTCAAATTTAAGTAAAAATACAATTATTATTTGGCTAAATATGTGTATTAACTTTAATGATAAGCCTTATATAATTAATGAAACATTTTCCTTTATTAACTTATACAGAGAACAATAAATCTGCTTACCCAATATTTAAAACATTTTTTCTATATGTTAAACCCAAACCACTATACGTTAAAACACTGCCACTGAAAAGTTAAGCTATATTTTTGGATGCTGCACTTGGATGACTATTTAACGTACGGGTCTCCCTCAGCATTAATAGTTGTTCTCAGCCAACATAAATACTCACTGGAAACATCTATCACCATGTTAAACAACAGATGAGTCAGAATAAACTGTAGAAAAGAATCTGAAAAAATAATCAGAACTATTGAGAAGAAAAGAGGTTTACCACATGCAAGCAAGAAAGCAAAATTACCAGCAACGAAGAGCACAAGCTGGGAGCCCAGCCTTCATTCCCTGGGCCGGGCAGGGGTCCAGGTCCAGGAGGCGAGCCTTTCCCGGTCGCCAGAGCAAATGGCAGAAGCTGGTTCTGAGCCGCCACCACCATCAGCAGCAGCCCGTCTATTATTCACTTTAGCAGCCAAGTGATCTACTAACCAAACAGACTGGGACTGCCAGTGCAGGGAGAGGGCGTGGCAGGGACTTCACACAACAACAATAATGACAGACTTCAGGTCAAGATGGCGGAGTAGGGATGGACAGATAAAGAACTTCCCAGACAAGCAAAAGCTAAAGGAGTGCATTGCCACCAAACCAGTGTTACAAGAAATGTTAAAGGGACTTCTTCAAGCAGAAGGGGGAAAAATGATTTAAAAATGTGAGTCATAAAATGGCAATAACTACATACCTATCAGAATAGTTACTTTAAAGGAAAATGGGTTAAATGCTGTTATCAAAAGACACAGGGTAGCTAAGTGGATAAGAAAACAAGATCCTTCCGTATGCTGTCTACAAGAGACCCATTTTGGATTGAAAGACACAGACTGAAAGTGAAGGGATGGAAAAAGATATTTTATGTAAATGGAAAAAAAAAACTGGGCTAGCAATACTTACATCAGACAAAATAGACTCGAAAACAAAGGCTACAACAAGAGACAAAGAAGGACCTAGCAATTCCACTTTTCTGCAGCTTTATGTACAAGATATAGAAGCAGCCTAAGTGTCCACTGAGAGAGGAAGGGGTAAAGAAGAGGTGGTATGTATATACAATGGACTATTACTCAGCCATCAAAAAGAACAAAATCTTGCCATTTGTGACAACATAGATTAACCTAGAGGAAATTATGCTAAATGAAATAAGCAAGACAGAAAAAGACCGATGCCATATGATTTCACTTATATGTGGAATCAAAGACAAAATAATCAAACAAACTCATATCAGAGAACATTTTGACGGCTGCCAGATGGGAGGGGAGCTGTGGCGTTGGGTGGAAATGGGGAAGGGATTGAGCTGTGCAAACGGCCGGTTACAATAACAGCCACAGGGCTGTAAAGCACAGCATATGGGGTATAATCGATAACACTGTAAGAACATTGTACGGTGTCAGATGGGTACTAGACTTATCAGGGTGATTACTTTGTAAGCTATAAAAATTCTAATCACTATGCTGTACACCTGAAACTAATATAATATTGTATGTCAACTGTAATTGAAAAATAAAAAGCTATTTAAAAAATAACAATAATGATACTCAACACTTATAAAGGAGACAGGAAGATCTTGCAGGCAGACGGGCATAGTATATAGTACCTAAGGCTGATGTAAAGAAATGGAGAAGGGAGGGAGCATGGAAGGGCAGAAAGAGGAAGGGAGAGGGGAAAGATCAGCACGCTAGTGATGAAAAGTTCTACAGTATAAGCCAGGTTCCTAGCATGGAAACGAACACTTTGACACAGAGATGGTTAAGGTAAAGTAAATGTAAAAATGAACACTTTGGCATAGAGATAGAACAGGGTAAAGAATGATTTAATGAAAGCTAATGATCAACTTACAGATATTTTATAAGTAATCCCTGAATTCCTCTTACTTTTAGCAAGGCATGTGTCAAGATCTTTCTTCAAGGTAATTGAAAGAAATCTAATTGAAAGAAATCTTAAAGACTCCCTAAGAAAATAATATGTCAAAAAATAATATAGCTTTCTAGAAATGGAGTCAGTCAGTAGATTATTGGAAAGAAAACCCTTCACTTTAGTCCTGTGCTAAGATTAAACAACCACTCCTACTTGGTTGCACTTCGTGATTAGTTTTCTAAAATGGTCTGTCTTTCTTATCTCTCTCTTTCACTTTCTTTCTCTAAAATGGATTTTAAAATCAAAGTTTAGGTTGAAAGAGATAAGAACACATATGTTAAACAGAGACAGAGAGAAAGAGAGAGAGTGAGACAGGGAAGCAAGAGAACTTCCTTAGTCAAATACAACTACTTTGGTGTTCTTACAAATCAAAAACATCTCGACTAACCAAAAATTGGGGCCACCCAGACATGTATAATAAAGACAATGGGAAAGAATGTTTGAAACCAGAACTAGCCCAGGAAACCTGGACTATATTCCAATAATATGCGTTCAGATCCAATAACCAGAATAACCAGCACACGGGTGAACAGCTAATCCTCTTCCATGTCTCTTCTTCATTTCAAGCCATTTATAAACTCCTGAATCAGGAGTAGACACTCGTTTTTAAGTCGATACCTACATAATACCTTCTTTGAGTTAATAACACCCTTAGAGCTTCTTAGCAATAGTTAGGTACTTTCTCCCAGTCTAACCTTTCTTAAAAATCCCTTTCACTTTTGTCGTTCTCTATGTCATTAGGAGACAGTTTGCTCTACATCACTTGCTAGAAAACACTAAGAGCATTCCTTTCTAAGCATTAGACCTTATTTCCCTTATCGAACAGCAGAGAGGTCAAATTACTTCCTGGATTTTGGTTCTTGTCTCCCTAGGCCACTGGTATGTACACACTTCCATTGGATTTTCTTCCTTCTCTCTTACTTCTTTTTCCCTCCACACCCAACTCAGGATTTCTCCCAGTGTAATTTAAGGACTACTTACATCAGCATCAGCAGGAGTCTGGATTAGAAAATGTAGTTTTCTGGACCTCCACCTAGATTTAATAGACTTATTGCAGTGATCCCTTCAAAGGGATATAAATGTTGAATAACTAAGTCGTACACCAGAAACTTATATAATATAGTACGGCAAGTATAGTTCAATTTTTAAAAAAGAAGTGAATGACAAGAAGTGGGCGAAAAAATCTTCATTTTAGAAGTTACCACCCCACCCCCCAAAAAAGAAGTTACCCAGGTGATTGCTAAACACACTGACTTCTGAGGACCACTGACCAAAACCCCTGACTCTCCCCAAACCAAATGACACGGGGACTCTACCAAGCTGTAAATAAGACCATCAGGCATCTGAGCAGAGAGAGCAGGGGGGTGGTTCTCTATCCACCTTCCCTTTAAAGCACAGAAGGAAGAGGCAAGAAAGCGTGGAGAGCACAACAGGAACTGAATGCGAAGCATCAGCATAAACGCAGACCCGTCAGCCCTGCTCCGTGGCTACTGCCAATTACAGTAGCCAGACCTGCACGGGGAGTGATTACATGTAATTTATAAAAAGTAAACAAGCTGGGCGGCTTGTGAACAATGAATGGCGATACTCAAGCCAAGAGGTAATAAAAAGCATGAATAAATGACTCAGCATCCCCCTCCCCACCCAGACAACAAATGGTTGTACTCTAGCTAGAATTAGCAAGAGCAAAATGAGCATTTCGGTAACGACTTAAATAACAGCAGGCGGTTTGAGAGAGATTCTGCCAATCCTGTAGTCTCATGGGAAAGGGCCGCACAACCCACGAATACCAGCACCAACCTCTGGTATTCAAAAGCTCAGTCACCTCCACGACGGCTTTTCTCAACCTCACTGAAGTCAGAAAAATAAATGTGTGGTTCCAGTGCGACGACACAATCCTGCACCTGGATGAGGGCTTTTCGTGGAGTGGCGGGGAAATCAACTGTTTACATAATGCAATGTAGCATCCAAGCTGTCAAAGGATTCCTTTACAAGAGCGTTAACTTCAGCACTATCGACACTCTGCCCTGCTGACTCTTTGTTGTGGGGGCTGCCCTGCACCTTGAAGCATGTTTAGCAGCATCCCTGACCTCTCCCCACCAACAGCCAGGAGCACCCCTCATTGCAACACCTAAAAATGTCTCCCTATGACACTGCCACATGTCCCCAGTGGGGGCAAAACCACCCCTCGCTCCCATTAAAAACCACAGAAACATCACGGACAAATGTTCATGTTAGCGAAACAGCTCACAGAATTTATTTCTGACATCATAAAAAATCTCATGCTTTTTGCTCTTAAAATATAAAAATGTATATGCATGTCTATATGTGTGTGTGTGTATATATATAATACTTTTTATCATCGTTTTCCATACATTTTCCCACTGCCAGGGACTAAAATGTACAATCTTAGTATTGTTTTAGTAAGCTACGCAAACCACTACAGAAGTGCCACATAACAAAATAAATAACTAGGTGGGCACCTCACCCTTCCTGGTCACAATCCATCAGTTGAATCTCCAAAGTATTTATGTCCGTTGAACAGACCCAAGTATTCACTGGGTGCAGGCGGCAGGCACTGTGCTAAGGACCATGAGGCTTGCAGGTGTCCACAGAAAGTGTTTTAATATTAACTTCTCTTAAAATCAGAATAAAAAATGAATACAGTCAGTCCCCAATTTACGATGGTTTGACTTAGAATTTTTCAACTGTATGATGGTGCAAAAGCCATCCACCTTCAGTAGAAACCACACTTCTAGTTTTGAATTTTGATCTTTTCCCGAGCTAGCAATAATCAGTACAATACTCCCTCGTGATGCTGGACAGCAGCAGCAAGCGTGGCAGCCAGCCAGTCAGGCCATCCACAGACTCAACAGCCCCCACTCCACAGTGGCCTGGGCTGCCAGCGATTTTCGATACTGTGTTCTGAGCATGTTTCAGGTAGGCCAAGCCACCCTCTGATGTTCGCTAGGTTAGATGGATCAAATGCACAACAGACGATTATTTTCAACCCATGGGTTTGTCGGCACATGACGCCCTCCTAAGTCGAGGAACATCTGTATAATAATAACAAATATATAATAATAAAGTTAGCTTGGACTATATATTCATCGTCACACTGACGGAGTTGCAAAATATAATTTCCATTATTTTTTCAGGGGGTATGGCCCACAAAGGCAAAAGTCCCTGAGGCTCACAAGGGTCCCAGTGTGGCCCTGGAGAATGAGAAGTCAGCAGAGCATGGAGAGAGCCAAGAATTCCTGGAGGAGGGGTGAGCACAGGCAAAGGCCAGAGTGAGAGGTCACAGGGCCCTCCTGGGACACCGAAGTCCAGGAGAGCTGATGTGGAAAGCATGAGTGACAAGGCGGCCACCAATGCCCCGGGTCACAAAGAGCCTTGAGCGCCAGGAGGACCGGGCACTCCCAGGCGCAAAGGGACGCAGCCCCACAGCTTCCCTGCCCGAGGCATGGTGTTATCGGATCCCTGTCCCGAAAGGTCCGCCAGCTGCCTTGATAAGGATGGTTTGGAGGGGGGACTAGAAGGGAAGCAAGAAGACAACCAGCTATTGCGACAATCCGGAAGAAAGGCAAAAATAGTTTAGGCGACAGAGAGGTCACCGAGTGAAGAGACATTTGGGAGGTAAAACTGACAGGATTTGGTCACTGAGTGTGGAGAATGAGGGAGGGACAGCAAAGAAAACCTGCGGGCTTCAGCCACCGGACCAGGGATGGCAGTGGACTGAGAGGCGACGGTGAGAGGACAGGGTTTGGGGACAGGCCGGGAAGAGCTGCCGCGGGTGTGCTGACTCAGAGCTGCTGCAGGCTACCTAAGCAGACCCACAGACCTGGAGCGAGGAATGGGTGGGGACAGAATCTTCAAATCCTCAGCCTGTATGTAGTTCAGAGGCATTTAAGATCCTCAGGTGGGCTTTAAAGGTTAGGAGACACGCCAGGTCAGAGTAACATTTGCATCCGAGTTTGTAAGGATTCTGGGGAAACTGAGTGCCCAGAGCTTCTATCAGACTTTCAAAGGAGTTCGTGAACTCACTGTGGATGAAGAACCACCAGCAGGGGGTGGGGCGCGAGGAGAAGAGACCAGCCAGGGCTTCGCCAGCACCCCAGGGACTCAGACACTTGGGAAAACCAGAGCCTGGTACCAGCCAGGGCTTCGCCAGCACCCCAGGGACTCCGACACTTGGGGAAACCAGAGCCTGGTACCAGCCAGGGCTTCGCCAGCACCCCAGGGACTCCGACACTTGGGGAAACCAGAGCCTGGTACCAGGGAGGCACAGGAAAGAATGTATTTTGAGAAAAGGGGTTGGTCATTTCTTTCCTTCAGGAGTTCCATGAAAAACAAGAGCCAACAACTTCACATCTAGTTCTGCTCCATTTGGCAACCAGGAGGTCAGCAGGGACCATCTCGGGAGCTGTTTAGACAAGAGTGGTGGAGAAGGACCCTGTCTACACTCCGCTAAGAAATGAGTGGCAGGTGAGGAGGAAGGGACAGCCTAGTGCACAGAACCCACTTAAAAGTCTGGTGAAATCTCTTACCACCTTCATTATCCTTCCTGAGTCCCTGAATTCAGCTCCCTCTGCTAAATCTACCCAGTGCTCTGCCTCCCCCTTCGCTGATAATACAACTTGCAGCGCTGAGTGCACCCCACGTCCCTCGTCTGATACGTCCCTTGTCTGATACGAGCTCCTGAAGTCGGAGGGAGCGCTCTCTCGGTCCTCCTCCTCTGAATCCTTCACGACGGACACTGCCTCGGTGACCAAAGGCCCCGACCTGTGAAGCGAGACCTGTGGCTCCGCCAGAGCAGCTGGTTAATTTGTGTGACCTTGGACAAGCTGATGACTCTCCCAGAGGCTGATTTCACTCCCCATAAAACAAGAAGGTTGGACTTTTGACTAGGGGAGGAGGAGGTATGTGTAACTGGAAAAGGTATTCGATACAGCTATTGTTTTGGTGAAACGAATCACAGAAAGTGAAGCTGGAATAAGGGTCAAAGGACATCCAAACAATACCTTAGAAAGAAATGGGTTCGAAAAGCTTGAGAGACGCTGGACTCGATGATTTATACTTTTAGGTTTAAAGTTCTACAATTACCTGGTCATGTCGTTCAAGAGACTATGCAAGGTGCCCCGCTGTACCTTTGAGACACAGAGAACAAAGGCCACCTTTGTCCTCTGGAAATTAATGTCCTGTAACAAACACCCAAGGATGATAAATGAAGCCCTAATTTTCTATGTAAACAAACCATTACAAAAACTATTTGGAAAAATATATTTAAAAATGTATTAGGCCTGCTTTTCCTATCTTGACTATTTGCTTAAATGAAGAGAGGAAATAAAAGAATGCTATTCACCAGCAGCAATTTAATTTTGTGCATCTCTCTGGAGATAAATGACCTACATATCCAGTGAAGGTTACTCAGAAAATGTTGATTACATGTAATAGCATCACTAGGAAAAAATTACCTTCCCAAATATTTTGCATTCTTATTGTACTGGTTCAGTAATTCCTTTTACCTTTCTCAGCACTCCAAGCATTTAAACCTGGAACTGCCTGGGAGAACTTGTAAAATCCAATACTCCTACACCACTCTGGGGTCAATTATAACTTTGCCAGAGGGAAGGGGCTTCAAATAATACCTCCCTAAGTGAAATGAGGTGATCGTTCCTCATCAAGCTCTGTGTAACACCATTGGAATTCAAAACACAAGAGGTGGCCTTTTACCAAGTGTTTCTCTTCCCAGAGTCAAAGATTAAAGCACTTCTTTCCTGCCAATCAAGTGGGTCATCCCTCCAACCAGAAGCACTTTCATCTTGGCTACTGTGAGACTCTGGCCAAGACACGGATGGGAATGTGTGACGGACTGGAGCTGAGAAAGCACACCAGGCAGGCACTTCATTTTTTAATCAGGTAGTCATCTGGGGAGGAGTTCTACGAGTCAGAAAGTGGCCTGACCACATTTCCCAGCACAGTAGTAACTTAAAACTGCATTTCAGGAGAGAAAAACTATCTGCATGCCGGCGGACCACTGTTATTCCTGGTCTCCACTACCACGTTACAGAAAAGGTGAAAGAATGTGTGTGCCCAGATTCTGATGTGCATACTTTGTGCTGCTGGTGGCCAGGCTTCTGTCACAGAGGAAGAAGCGGAAATAAAGAGGAAAAGAGGGAGAGGGCAGGGATCCATGGGGCAAAGAATGCTTTCCCCTTTCTGCCGCTTAAACCAGTTAGCAAATAGAATTTTACGGCAACTGGCTCACTGATAAATTAAATAATAAAAAAGACAACAGAAATAGATTGTGTTGTCCACCTTCTCCCGATGCAGTTGTCCTGCATCTTCACGTCACAAAAGTGAATCTCGTAACTAAAACTCTACATCCACGTGCTTATTTCGTGGGATAGCTAAGCAACAAGGACAAATATGCAATGCAACCAAGCGGTGTGAAAGTTAAAAAGGCTTGATGTTAATCGACACGCCCTCCCCCTTTGAGACCAGATGATCTTCCTGTCACTTTTCCAATGTGAAATGGAATTCTAAAGTTTTCTCTTTCCTGTGCAATGTTCTTAAAGAAGAGTGTATAATACTGTTTCCAAAAAAAATTTAGACTACGTGAGTCAAAACAAAGGAAAATAAATGAAAAGGGAAACAAAAAACAATGAATAGGATAGCTAAAGCAAAGTTTAGTATTTTTCTTCCTTAAAAAAAAAAAAAGACCTAAGATTTTTTACATTTACAAGAAATGTAAAAACTGGGACTCTCGGTGTATTGTTTTTAATTCATGGAACAGTATAGCCATGTTTTTGGGTTTTTTTTTTTTCCTTTTGGGACATAGTTTTTTTTTTTTGTTTGTTTGTTTTTTTAATACATAGGGAATTACCTAGGCCAAGTATGAATTCAAAGTAAAAAGCAGGCAGCAAAAAAAAGCAGCAGCATAAGAAAAACTCGTGACAAATTTAGTATTCTTTCCAGTATGTAAAAATAAAGGAAAACTCAGTTTAGAAATATGATAAAAATGTCAGAAACACACACTAAGGAAAGAACAATTAAATGGCAGAAAAAAATTAAGATAACTCACATTTCCTCTTCTAGAAGCTCTTTTCTTTGCAACTTACATCTTCATGTGCAGTTTGCATATAGCGGCTCTGCTAAAAACAACCCCATGGAAAATTTCTGCCCCAGATAACACTGCAGGACGGGGCTTGGCAGCTACGAGTTGTAATCAGAATTTTTCAAGAGCTAATGGAGCAGCGATAACGACCTAACAGGCGTTCCAGTGCACAGTCCCGACTGTTTCTTATAAAACAGGCTGTGATGTACTTGACATGCGTTCAGCAATGAGAATCTGTCTCTTCAGTTAGGGAGAGTTTTGACCCTATGAATAGAAGAATCACTTAAAATATAAAAGAGTCCTTTTTTTTTTTTTTCTTTTCAGTCAAGGCATTCTTGAATTATTTAAGGTCCTCACACACACAAGCATGGAATGGTCAAAAACTTCCAGTTCCCAAAATGACTTTTCCCAGTAATTCCACAGGCCTGAATTCATCCACAATTCATTAAGTCTCCCCCAGCTATGGACCTGGCAACTGAAGAGGCTACTTATTTACTGGATGTGGAAATCCACAGTACAATGAGCTGCTTTCCCCCAGGAGCAACCTAAAGAAGAAAAGAATGCTAATTTTATTTGTGCTTGTAGCCCAAGAGAGAAGAAACAAAGGGACGTGGGACTTGATAAGTTTCCTCTAGTTAATGGACAGACTGAGATAAAAGGAGTCACAGAAATGTGACTTCAATCCAAGTTCAAATGGCAAATTCGGATGGCGCTCTAACTTTGTGGAAATTAGCCACCGTGTTAATGCGAGGAATGTGGAAGGAGAGAAACCCCTCCATCAACACTCAGACGGGGTTTAATGTGATCCAATGGGGTTATTCTCCTGCCTCCAACACTAGCTGGCTCTCCCACAGCTGGGCTAAAATGGCTTCCAAAGTCCAAAATAAGAGGCTGGCCCAAGGCAGCGCTGGCCCTCCTGCTGGAACTCAGAAGCAAATGAATCAAAGGCTCTTTTATTCTCCCTCCCACCAGAACATGCTCCCGCTCTGTTGTAAACTAGACGCTTGCCAGAATGAATTATTTAGCTCAAAACAGACATAAAGAAATCTTAACGAACACATGTCCCTTGGAGTTTTAGTAAGTTCAGGTGACCCAACAAGTTGCTTTGTTTGTTGCTAGTCTGATACATAAAATCCACTTGCGGTCGTCAGGTTCCCCACCAGGAGCGGCAGAGCCCAGCAGAAACGGACCAATCTGGAACCAGAAGTATGGCTGCGTCCAAACTCCACGTGCAAACCTCAGGTGTTCTGAAACCATTCTTTTCACAAGGGTGTCTAATCTCAAATTCTTCGCTCTTCCTCGAAAATCAGACTTCCCTTACGATTGTGCTATTCTGCCAGCAGTATCTCAGTTCTTCCAAGAACTGAACCTGAAATTCAATTCTGACGTTCCCCTGGCAGCCTTCTCCCCCTCCCCTCTCAATCTGAACTCTTAAGCAATTATTTGTATCATTTCATTTGGCGACTAATCATATATGGCTTTATTAACTTGCCTTATAAAATGATTTAAATGTACATGCATTAATTACAGTTTGCCTTCACAAATAGATTAGAAACTCCTTAAGGGCAAGGCGTGGACTTTTTCCTCCATTGTATTCCACGCAGGGCACATTACAAAAGCTCCAGAAATACCTGTTCCTTTATTTGTTCAGTCGACAGAGATTTGGTGAGCTTCTCCTCAGAGCCAGACCCTGCCCTGGGTGCTAAGGACACAGCACCCAGCACCCAGCACAGAAACTCTACTAAGCAAGGCGCCCAGGGTCCCCAAAGAACTCAGCTTGAGCAGTTCCTAAATACAGTCACCAAACTATTTTAAATGAACCATAAATTAAGATTTATTTCCCAGAAAAGAGGACTATTAAGAAGCTCCACCTCTGCCTCTGCCTTCCACGGAAGGGTCTGACAGGAGGAGTGGAAAACCTGCAAGAGTTTAGACTGTGCATGCACTGCCCACGCCTTCCCCGTTTCACAGGTAAGAAAAGAGGACGAGATCAGTCAAAAGGTCACGTGGAGAGTGGCCAAGTCAAGGCAAATCCTGGGTCCTGACGCTCCGTCCGGGCTCCTTACATGGTAGCACAGTTTACCCCAAACCTTTCAAAAATAAAGTCCTACACGGTCTCCCTACTACCTCCCCTCTCCAGTGTTAGTCCCTGTATGAAAATCAGAGGGCTGGCACTTAATGTTTTCAATTTACAAATTATCAAGAACTTATCCACATTTAAAAAAAGATTTTATTCACTTTATTTTTAGTGAGGGGGAAGGGAGGGAGAAAGAGAGGGAGAGAAACATCGATATGGGAGAGAGGAACATTGACCAGCTGCCTCTCGTGTGTGCGCCGTGACCAGGGACCTGGCTTATAGCCCAGGCATGTGCTCTGACCAGGAATCGAACCAACAATGCCCAACCAACCGACCCACACTAGGCAGGGCCTTATCTACATTTTTTATGTTGACTTCAAAATACGGAATTTTCCTTTGTCTTAAGAAGTGCTTTGCCTTTATATTTCTCCCATATTTTTAAAGCAGACGGCTGATGACAAAACGCACGGGAATAACTAATCCCACTGTCAACCAGACTACCCAAGTGTAACCCTTGCTGTATTATATTTTGTTCAAAGGCAATCATTTAAAAAATTTAAAAAAGAAATTGTTTCATCAGTAGAACTCAAAACTGCCCTGCGAACTGACACACTTTCCTCACGGTAGGTACTCTGGACTCCCAGAAGACAACAAGCAGACTGAGGGGCGCAGCAAGTCTGACATGGAGAATTTTGCGCTCATCATTAAGCCCGGGCACAAAGAAAGAATTAGCTAGTGTTAGCCATCATAAAGGCTTAATGTAATTGGTAGTTGGTGGTCTTTGTTAACAGAAACAATGTTCCTGCCACACTGGAAAAGGTAAAAAGAAAACATTTGGAATTTGAGGGAAATATTTACTAGCATGAGGACTGCAAAAAAAAAAAATAATAATAATTCTTCAACACAATAATTTTACTTCTTTAGCCACGATAAGCGAAAGCTTCAGAACTCACTGATTGCTTCTGGTGATTACCAAAAGGGGCAGAAGAGCTTCCAGACATCGCGATCCTTGTTGTGGTGACACAATTGAGCAGAGACTTGACACTGAGCACAACAGATCCCAGGCTGTCCTTGAACCAAGGAGAGGCTGCTGTACTGGCTGCCCATGACCCTCGCTCCATGTAAGATGTCAGGTGCCCACCCAGAGAAGCTATTTCTGTTTCTAGGCCCATTTCCAGCACTGAGGGTGTGTTCTGGGAGTCCATACAAGAACCATTCTCTTAACTGACAGCTGAAGAGCAGGCCCCAAGCTGGGTGCGGATTATACACCCGCGAACCAGCTGAGTTCTTACTCCCAGGCTGGCTGGCAGCTCACAGGCCACCTTGCCATGGCCTCAGAAGCAGGTTCTCCTGCTGAGACTGCACACCTGCCCGATGCTGACAGCAAGGCCGTGGAGGGACCCAAACTTGGTGGTCAGGCTTGAGGCAGGCCAGAGTGAAGCCCCTCCTGCAGGGTTACGGTGATCGCCAGCTGGCCTGAATCACTCCTTTGTCACCAGACTTACATTTTATCTCAGCTAAAATTTCAAGACCTGATGTAAATTCCACCATTATTTCGAATGGCTGATATGTGTTTAAATAACTCTTGAAAAATATGAGCGATGTCTGTGGACTGCATACTACGCAGGTTTACTTGTTTTCTGTATCCCTTAGAGGTGGTGACCTGTGTCCGATTCCATCAGGTCCTTAAAAAAGTGGCTGTTTAATACGCAACGCAGGACAGAAACAATGCAGGAGCAGCACAATGGAAAGAAAGCAGGCATGTTTTCACCTCCACTTTGAATGGACTCTAAAAAATTCGTAGAGAATGAAACACCTACAAGACCCTTTTGCAAATACAGACAGAAAAAGTTACAAAGAGACAAAAAAGGCTAAGAAATCTGCTAAGGACTCCAGGCTTCTTTCTGTCACTTTCTTATTCCATTTTCACTCCACTTAGAAGATTCCAGAAAAGCTGCCCTATCAGATGAACACCCCAATATGCAAAAACAATGCTGCTTCACTGGACCGTCAACTGTGAACATAAAATGGAGCTGTGGATGGAATGCACTGGGGCCATAACTTGAGATGACTTTTAAAGATAACACTGAAACAATTTTTGTCATTTAAAAGCCCTTATGGATCATCTTAATCAATCTTGGGACAACTATATAAACACTGTAAACAGTGAGACAACTGTCGTAGTCCCATGGGCCAAGTGCTTCCCAACAGAATCAATGCTCAAATTTCTAAAGTCTCCTTTAACAGTTACAGTACCACACATCCAGGTATCTTTTCACAGCAAATCCATTCGTTAGAAAACATTACCAAGCAATATTTTGCCGGTCTGGTGGCCAACAAAGTATCCTTCTATCCAGAAAATAAAGATTTTACACGAATAGAAAACAAGCAAAAAAATTCATAAACACATGCCTATATCTCTGAGGGTCAAAGATGCTTTAACAAAAGCAATCTGAACTGGATACCAAAGCTAAAAGATCAATAATCTGAGAATTTCAAATCTCCTGGGCAGCCAACTTGACAGCAGAAATACACACGCTTCATTTTAACTTATAACACCCCAGCCACCTTCTTGGACCCCTCAATTCTGAGGCCCCGCCCACTGACAGCGGCCCCGCCCACTGTCTCCCTGGGCCATTTCCATGCACTTCACTAGCTTGTGAAGGAAACACTAATATTCCATCAGGCAAGAAAAAAACTCGGCCTCCCTCCAGCTGCTGGCAGAGTCTTCCCCTGATGGAAATACAATTTAAGGAGCCTACTATCTCTCTAAAACTATTCCCATGGTTTCAGACTACACTGAGCTTGTTCCTTAAAACATCTATTAAAAAAAAACAGAAAAAAAAATATAGCACTCAGCTTGGACACACAATTAAAAACATCTTTGCATTGTGGGCTCACTGTTTCATGTACTTACCTCATCTTCTTAGACTCAGAAAGGCACTTGAAGGGTCTTACGTTTCTTTAGCAATGCCCAACTAACCTTCACCCCACCTCTTCCTTGCATTCCAAACTAATATAGACACTTAGAAAACTATAATGTGAAAGGAAATTTAGAGATGATCTAGTCTGAATTAACCTTCTATAGCCCAGTTGGGCAGACCCTCATTCAAATTCTGCCTCTGGCACATTCTAGTTCTGTAGACTGTTTTCTTATCTATAAAACAGAGATAAAATGGCCTCATAAAACTGTTGGAATGATCAAATAAAAGAGTAACTTTTTAAAAACTTGGCCTTTCCTTTTCTTTTTGGTCCCGTTAAGACAATGTGCTTGGCTGATTTTTTTCCTGGTTTGTGTTATATTCAAGTGCAAGCCCAAGAGGCAGGGCTTTTTTTCCTACTGTATTTCCTGATCTCCTGGTGCTTAGTCCCATCGTTTGAGAGAGCGGTAGGCTGACCCTGTGAAAGAATGCATTAAACCTCTAGCATCACCACCAATTCCAACAAATGTGTTGTTTTTTAGTTCCCCCAAGAACTAAATCACTAGGTCTAGGTCTTTCCCAAATGTGCCTCCTCAAAACAAATCCATCTCTTTATCTCTCTACTCCCTCTTCTTACACACATGCATCCTTGTTTTTAAAGACCTGGGGTGGGGTGGGGTGGGGTGGGGGGGACAGGGCAGCAGGGAACCTCTGCCTTTCCCAAATTTTTGGAGTAAACTTAGCATCTCTACCAGGATATTAAGGCAAACTGTGATGTGTGGAGAGAAAGAATTTAGAAGGATTCAAAATCTCTGGAGAATTTTCTTAGGTTTTGTGGCATTGAGTCTTTAAATGAGAATTACCTGTCTATAACAAAATCTGGCAGAAAGTAAACAAGAAACTCACTGATCAGTTGTTATGAAGCTGAGTGTTACACTTCACTTCGTTTTGTGCAAGCAAACATTGACTAACAAGATTAACTTGATTCTACTGTAACACTGGGTGTAGATATCCTTCAACAAGAAATAGGTTCCATTACAAATGTTGGCCCCTTGGTAATAAATTTATATTTAAGGGGGCATAAATTTTGCTTTTGAAATATATTTTACTAGAAAAAAACTTGCTCCGTATGCCAGGGCAAAAGTGTAATTTCTTTCCTTTGCAGCGGGGCAACGACCAAAGAACCAATGGGGGAGAAGGGGGTAAGATCCCGTACCCCTGGAGAGACCACAGACTGCCACCAAAGTAAGGTTGATTCTTTCAAGGAATATTTTTCCTAACAGCTTTTACACATAATTGGCATCTTGTACCAATTACAGAAATACCATTTAAGCAACTCTGGTGGCCTGGGAAAAGACCACAGAAATCCTTACGGGCCTCAGCTGTTCCCTCCTGCGGGGCCTGACAGCGTGTCCAAGGCGCCCAAACACCAGCCACCAGGCTCCCCACAGCGCCCTCCTCTCGCAGCAAACTGCCAAGGCTCCCGGCCCAAACTCCAATGTCGCTGGATTCAAAACCGGGAATTATGTGAACCCCTGCTAAGCAAACGGTAGGGCGCGTAATAACTTCTCATCCTTTCTCTTTTTGAGGACTTGAGATGCTTGTGTCTAACTCCAACTTCCGATATCCACGGCCCGCTTCCCATAACCCACCTTGGAAGAAAGCAAGGGGTGTGCGGACCCAAGAGACAGCTGGTGACTTCTACAAACCTCAGCGGTTTTCCTAGTGCAGGAAATTTAGTACACAGCAGCCCCGCAATGGTTAGATGCAAATATAGGGTAAGGAAAATGCTCTTCTCCCCACCCCTGCAAAAAGAAATCATAAAAACACATGCAGCAGACGTTTAGCTAGAAATATCGGGCCCTCTTCTGGGCCGATGAGGCCCGCAAAGCAGGCATCTGGAATCTGGAGGAAGAAAGTTACCTGGCGAAGTGGAGGCCAGGGCGTGAAGATACAGGCTCGGTCCCAAAGGGACCGAGAGGAATGGGGCCGAGAGGAAAAAAGACGCGAACTAACTAGCCCCGCGCACGGTTAGCTGCAGCCGCGGGCGAGAGGGCCGGGCAGAGGTGCGGGAGCCGAGGCCCATGGAGCCCCAGGAGCCCCGGCCAAAACTCTACTTACATAACGCTTCAACTTTTTCTCCGGGGGGGACTTGCGAAGCCATCCGGAGCAGACCACTTCGCCGCCGCTCATGTTGCGCGCTTCTCTGGCTCCGCCGGGGCAGCGGAGGGGCAGGCGAGCGCGCTCCCGACTCAGCCGACGCCTGCCGGCTGTACAGCAGTGAGGACCTCGCTCTCCGGCCGGGCACCCCAGTCCGACGGGGTGGGCGGGGTGGGCTGGCCGCGCGGCGCGCCCGACCTCAGCAGCCGAGCCTCTGCCCTGCAGATCCGCGGACGTGACACCAGTGAGTTGCTTCTTGGGGCACCGGGGCACCTCGGCACCTCGGGGCAGGGGCCTCCTTTTAGTGCGCCCGCCTCCTCGCCAGGCGCCTTGTCCCGCCGGCCCCCAGCTGCGAACTGGCTCCACGGGACTCTGCCCCGGCAATAAGCCGGGGCCTCTGTCCGTTGCGCTCCGCCCCCTAGGGACAGGACCTCCCCAGAGCGTTTTCTGAAACAGACACTAGGTTGTACACACACACACACACACACACACACACACACACACACACACTCACTACTCACTCTCTCTCACACACAATACCCAGTGCAGCGCCCACTCCGGCTCTCTCGCTCTCGGTTTCGGTGCGGCGGGGAGCTATCCTATCCCTCCTCCTCCCCGGGGGAGGGTGGGTCACTCCTCCGCAAGCCCGGGAAGCAGGGAAGAAAGGGGAAGCCGCGAGGGTCCCGTGGGCAGGGAGTGCAGGGCACGTCCCAGGTTGGCGGCGAAGCGCGGAGCGTAGCTGGGCGGCGGGCGCCGGCAAGGGAACAGGTCCCGCCGAAGGGTGGGTACGCGCTCGTGACCGCGGAAGAGGGCGGGGAGCAACGGAGGAACGGCTGATCGGCTCCGGAGAAGGATCCTACTGTCCCGCGCCCTTGCGCTCCTCCGTGGCCACCTCCCCCACCCGAGGCGAGCGGCAGGTTCGGAGCCGCCCGGAGCTCGGCCTTGATCCTTCCCTCTCCCGGCCTCTTGGCTCCCTCTTCCTCCCTTTCCTCCTCCCCCTTCCCACGTTGGGGCCGGCTCCGATTTCAGCCCAGACTTTCTCTGAAACTCCGCCCGGGTGCTTCCAGCCAAAACAACAAGGTCTAGGGAGGAGGCGAAGGGAGGAGGAGGGAGCGAGAGAGAGGGAGGGAGCAGGAGTCTTTGAGGCACCCTGGGATCTGTAGTTCGGGAAGCTGGAGCGGGGTCCTCAGCCGCCCGGGGGCAGTGGCGGCCTGAGCCCCCAACCGACTTTTCAAAGGGGAAGGAGGCCGAGGCGAGGGCATCGCACCCAGGCTTGGGCGCGGGGAGAGTGAGGAACGTTCCAATGTTCTGTTGGGTTTGCCATCTTGGCGCACTGGGTGTTAACTTGGAGTTTGTACTATGCACGAGATCTGAAATTTGGGGAGTTTTCTCTACTGGACAGTCTGCAAAGCACTACGGCCCCGGAGGGAGATTGCTCCAGAAACCGAGGGGGTCAGGGCGCAGGGGTGAGCGCCACAGTCACCAGCCTGAGGGGGCGGGCAGAAGGGGACCCATTCGGGCTACCGTGGGCTGTTCCCTGGTGCATCCCTGTCAGAGTGGTGAGAACGCTTAGTGTTTTGTGGGGCCAAAGGATTTGATTGAATCTATGTCTGGGATATTTTAAAGCCTTACACTGCCTCTTTTGCTCCCAGTTTCTTCCAGTTGACTGTTTCAAATATACTCCTGGGGCGTTGGACTAGAAAAGGAAACTTACTGGGTGTTCTGTGTGCCTACTTGTGTGTTTTGCAATGACAGTACCTGGTCCTGAGCTTAATATGACCCTGTAATAGAAATATCTTTTCAAACTTATTTATGAAAAGCAGATTTTAGAAAGTAATGTAAATAGATAATCAGATAAACGTGCTAAAAATATTAGGAGATAAGTAAATATTTCTGGAAACAATAATCTCAGTCGTTTTCTTATCAACACACATTCACATTAAGGAGTTCCTCCAAGCTTGAAAATACAATTGTCACAGGAAATGAGGTGCCCGGGGTTGACATACAAAGGTCCCCGCACGCATTGAGGTGGCATTCCAGCAGTGGCAGCAGAGGATGGTAGTAAACAAATATAAAGTCTCCATAGCACAGATTGTGGAAAGTGTGCCCAGCGGGAAATAACCAGGTGAGAGTATGGAGGTGGGACTGGATCAGGTAGGTTAAGAGGGAAGTGTTCCTGGAGGAGGCCTTTAGTCAGATATTTGAAAGATGTCAGGAGAGGAGAATGAGACTTGTTTTGAGGAAGAAGAAAAGGCAGAACCACCTCTCCTCAACCTGTACTTTCTCATGTGTTGTGCTATCCTGACTTTGTAGAGACACTTCCCAAATTTCCACCCCCAGCCTGGTTCTCCTGCCTGAGCAACCAGTCTGGAAATCCAACAGCCATCTTTATATGCCATTTGGCTCCGCAAAATCTACAAAATTAGAATCATGATCTCCTCTCCAGCTCTGGAGATCATGATCTGGAGATCAGAGCTCTGGCGATTGCCGCGTTCAAGTCTCCCACTGACTATCCATCAGCGGATGCAGGTGAAGAAACTACCTGGCGATGGGGAAAGAACCAGTGGAAAGGATTACAAGGAAAAATCACCAGAGAAGCACACAGGGTGGAAACAGCTCCTGCTCTCCCAGCCACAGTGAAAAGCATCATAATTCACAAGGCACTGTGAACTGCCCCGAAGGATTTAATCTCAGTAGTGGTGCAAAATTAGCCCTGGTGGAAATGCTGCTGTGGTCCTTCCTAAGAACACTTAGCAAATAGCGAGACCCCAAAGGATCAAGCTGTTTTCAAGTAACTCAGCTATTTCCCAACTAAGAGCTCAATATATTTATGGGAAAACAAAACTACCCGAAGCCCAACAAAAAAAAATTTCAATGTTTGACATTTTATCAGAAATTTAAAAGAAGCAGGTAAGTATGACCCAAAATGAGGAGAAAAATCAATTGAAGCCAACCCAGAAGTGATAGAGATGATAAAGTTAGTTAACAAAAATAGAACAGTTGTTACAACTATATCCCATGTTTAGGAATCTTAACACATTAAGCAGAAACATAGAAGATATTACAAAGACCTAAATAAAACTTCTAGACATGAAAAATACAATGACTGACATGAAAAATACACTACATGCAATTAACAACAAATTAGCACAGAAGAAAAGATTAGTGAATTTGAACACAGCAGTATGAACAGAGAGGAAACAAAAGATTGAAACTAATGAATAGAGCATCAGTCGAAATGTGACCGCTTCTAGTGCCCTAATATTCATGTAACTGGAGTCTCCAAAGGAGGGGGCCACAGAGAAATATTTGAAGAGACAATGGCCAAAAATTTTTCAAATTTGTTGCAACTGTAAATCCATAGATTCAGGACATGCTGGAAGAAATTAAAACCAAAGGAAAATATATTGAGCTCATAAATCACAAGATAATATTGTTAAATTGTCAGTTTTCCCCCAGACTGATCTATAAATTCAACACAATTTTAATCAATTTCCGAGGAAGCCTTTTTTTTTTTTTGTGAAATTGGTAAATTAATTCTGAAAGTTGTACAGAAATGCATGCAAAAGACTTAGAATAATCAAAACTACTGAAAAGACAACAAAGTTAAATAACTTATATGATCTGACTTCAAGAGTTATATAAAGGTGTTGGGAACTGCCCTGTCTGGTTTCAGAAGCTGTAGCCCCCCATGGCTAAGATTGAGTAAAGGGAACTTGGGACCATAAGCCACTAAGGAGACAAAGTTTATCTTCCTGGTAGGGGCACCACCTCTGCCCCCTTTTACTTCACTCTACTTGGCCCCAGGCAGATGACTGGTTAGCCAATGATGGGTAAGATTCATTAAGGGGGACGAACTAAGACAGGCATGGTCATGAAGGGCCCCCTCAGGGAAGGACTTGGGGGGGCTATAGAAAAAGGGGGTGACGGACCCTCACCCCTTGGCTTTTACATAGCTTGAGTCCTCATTCTGTCTTAGAGAAGTCTCCTAATCTCTTGGCTGCCTTCCTTCCCCTGCCTGACTTAAGCCTGAAACAATGTCAGAGGGAGGTATAGCCCTGGGCAAGAATGGGCAGTCCACAGGGTGATCAAGCCTAAGAAAGAATGCATACAATCCTGTGAAACTTGCTTTGCTGAGAATGTCCTCAATTTTCTGATAAGGGTCCAAGCATAAAATGAGTTTGTTTCCCAAAGTTTTATGGCCCTTTAGCTAACTGACCCTGACTCAGAATAAGCCCTCATAGTTCTTTGAATGTTATCTATTGTTTGATCATTACTGCCTGACAATGATGAATGAAGACCTTCCTTGAGGTAATGCTCCCAGAAAAGCAGTAAAAGCCTGTCCAGGCAAGGGTCGGGGCACTCTGTCACTCAGAGAGTGGCCACACCATCCCTTTTTCTCCACAGGACTTCTGCAGTCCGCGTGAATTTGTGCGTCGCAGCCACAGCACACAGACCGCACTGGTTGGAGTCTGCATCATAAAAGCATAACAATAAAGACAGTGTAGTATTGGCATCAAGATAGACAAATGGATTAATGGAGCAGAAAAGAGTACAGAAATAGACTCATATATATATGATCAATTGATTTTTGACAAAGATGCACAGGCAATTCAAAGAAAAAAGGATGGTCTTTTCAATAATTGATGCCAAAGCAATTGGATATCAAAATGAAAAAAAAAAAAAAAACCCCGAAAACCCAAAAACCAACTTCAATGTATACTTCACAGCACATGCTCAGCTGTACTCATGATAGGTCACAGACTTAAATGTAAAACTTGATAGAAATCAAACTTCTGGAAGAAAACAAAATCTGTGTGACTTTGACTTAAGTAAAGATCTCTTACATAGGACACCCAAAGTACAACTCATGAAAGAAAAAAATCATACATTGGTCTTTATCAAAATTAAGAATTTCTGCTCTTGGAAGGACACTGCTGAGGGAATGAAAAGACAAGCCACAAACTGGGGGGCATATTTGCAAATAAAATATACAATAAAGGACTTGTATCCAGATGATATAAAGAACTATCAGAACACAATACCAGGAAAATAACCTGATTCAAACAGGCAAAGGAAAACAACCAAAAAAGACATACAAGCACAAAAGATAGCAAGCACATCAAAAGATGTGTGCAAAATCATTAATCATTAGGGAAATGCAAATTAAAATCATATTCAGATATAATTGTACACATAGAAAGTCTAAAGTTAAAAAGATTGATTACACCAAGTCTTGTTGAGAGATTGAGCAACTGAAACTCTCATACACTGCTAGGACAGTGCAAAATGGAAGACATCTTGGCAGTTTCTTATGTTAAATGTACATATAACATATGACCCAGACAGTCCACTCCTAAGTATCAACCCAATATAAACGAAAGCATATGTCCATTCAAAGACTTGTGCACAAATGTTCTTATCAGCTTTATTTTAAATAGCCCCAGGCTGGAAACAACTCAAAGGCCTGTCATTAGGTTAATGGATAAACAAAGTGTGGTATATCCATTCAATGGGATATACTGGGAAACAAAGAGGAATGAATTAGGAATGATACATGTACTGATGTGGTTGAATCTTAAAATAATTATGCTGAGTGAAAGGAGGCAGGCAAAAATAAGGACATGCTTTGTAATTCCATTTATATAAAATCCTAGAAATTATAAACCAACCTATAATGGCAGAAGATGGATCAGCAGTTGTCTGGAATTGGGAGGGATGGATTCACTTATCTTGATTGTAGTGATGTTTTCATGGTATGCACATTTGCCAAAATTTATCAAATTGTGCACTTTAAATATGTACACTTTATTTCATGTCAATTATATCTCAATAAAATTACTTTTAAAGAAAAACCAAGATAGTCCACTGAGTAGACAAAAAAGGAGGCAAGGACTTAAACTTAGGCAAAGCTAATCTATGGAAGTCAGGAGGATGGTTACCTTTGGGATGTGTGTGTCAGGGCGGGGAAGGATTGCTTCCACCAGGGTGATGACGTTGATTTCTTGGTGTGGATGCTGGTGACATGGGCATTTACTTTTGGAAATTCATCCAGCTGAACGCTTACGATCTGTGCATACTTCTGTATTTGTTATACTTCAATTGTTTTAAGCTTATTTATTATAAAAACAATTATATAGACATTTGTCATCATGGTATAGAATTTTGAAACCTGTTGGTTCTATTTCAGAATAAATTCTCTCCCACTTTTACTCTGGCAGATGAACCCTCTTACTGTGCTTTTCCAGGTGGTAAAAAAAAAAAAAAAAATTCTCAGAAGTTTCTCAGAAAGCTGTTTATTATTTTTATAAGTGAGGGATGTGCCTATTTTAGCTTCAAAGAAATCAGCAACCTCTACCAGACAGGAAATTGCTAGGGAAATGAAATTAGATTGTTCGGAGTGTTAATGCAGTTAAATTCCAGGGCTGGGGGTGGGGTGCTTGGTGTGCTAGCCAGTTTGCCTGTTCAGCTCATGTACTTCTTCCCTTCCCAAGCCCACCAGTGTGGATTCTTCTGTCCTAGTGGCACTCTTTAGTGCCATTGTCTCCAGTGGCAGCTGATGGTACCATTTGACATATAGGAAAACAATTGATTAGCTGTGCCAACCCAATCTGATTCACTCTTAAAGAATCTGGATTTGAGACAGGGACTCTAATTGGTTAGGGATGGGCACTACTGGAGCTGGGAGGTCTTGCAGTTGTCCAGTAAGGAGACGTGAGTGTGTGCTGAGAGAAAGTGAGCCAAATACTCAGAAAATACCAGGAGGGCTGGAGACCATCCTGATTTCAGCCTCTGAAAGGGCCACCCTGGAATTCTTGGCCTTGGGATTGGTGAGATCCCATGCATTAAATTAAAACTTCCCCCTTTATTTAATGTGAACTGGGTGGTTTCTACTCCTCGCATCCAGATGATTCCCATCTAAAAAAACTTGGCAAGTAAAAAAAAAAAAATCTGAGTAAGTAAAAATCTGGGTTATGGTGGAAAAAGGGAAGAATCCTGTCACGTAGAATCTTAGATTTGCAATGAAACTTTGAAGTTTCCAAACCAAACTTTTCTCCCATTTCAGAAATTCCTTCTAGAAGCTAGCCACTCCATCTTTGGTTGGCCATTCCAAGTCTTTTCTCTCTCCTTCCCTCCTTTTCTACTTCTCTTCTTCCAACAAATATCTACTGACTCTCTGCTATTGGCCAGGCCCTGTTCTAAGTGCTGTGGATTAAGCAAACAGGACAAAAATATTAAAGACAAAATCCTCTGCTTTCGTGGAGCTTGTATTCAAGTAGGAGAAACAGATGATAAACACGAGTATCAGTAATTTGTGCAGTATGTTAGAAGGCGATAAGTGCTTTGAGAAAAAGAAAGTGAGCAGGGTACGGAGCGTGGAGAGTAATGGTGGTGACGGGGTGGGAACATGCAGTGTAAAACAGGGTGGGCCTCACTGAGGCCGTGCTGCTGGCAGAGACTGGAGGAGGGGGTGGAATCTAAGGAACAGAGGATCAGACTGAGCGGGAGGGCCGGTAGTAGGAGATGGTGGTGCGGGCAGCCTCACAGCCGGCCAGGCTCCGCGGGGCCTTGTGGGCCGAGGCAAGGACTGTGACTGCGAGGTTCCGAGCAGAGAGATGTACTGTGATTGCGTTTTAACACAACTGGCTTCTGTTGTGAGAAGAGATTATAGAAGGGAAAGAAAGCATAGATTCAGGGACGTTGTGATTGTCCTTAAGGTGACCCCTGCCACTGCGTCACCATCTGTGTTCTTGTCACTTTCACATACTATTCTAAACTCAGTCTGAAGCATTTGAAAACTTAATTATTTCTGCTTTAAAAAATGTTTTATCTGATTACAAAACTAGCTATATATGTTCCGGTAGGATCATTGAAAAACACAAAAAAGTAAAAACCATCCATTATACTACCTTGAAAGACAACCATGTTTTCAATTTTATATAGCATCCTAATCTTTTAGTTGTACATACATTTACATATTTTAATCCCCCTCTCCAACAGTTCTTCAGCTATTTGAAGGCAGATGTTTATATTTTCTCCACTAAGTATATAATTTTTTAGGCCAGGATTCTTATTTTGGGATCCATGGATATATTTCAAGGTTTTAGGAACTTTTTTAGGAAGCATAAACAAAATTTGTGTAAAGGGAAACAGGTTTCTTCAACTTTTCAAAGAAGCCTGTGATATCAAAGCAAATTAAGAAACTGATACAAAACTTTTTGGGTATTTATCTGCTACAAAATGATTCATTAATCGTTCCCATCACAATTAATAGGGTTGGGTTTCTAGCAGCCATACTTGTCTAAAGTATTTTATACAAGGGGCAGAGATGCAGAACAGGCTGGTCCCACACCCACATATAGTGGATAAAAATTTGGGAGAGATATCTTGGGACTGAGCAGTCCCAGCCCCACAACAGGCCCCCCAGCCCAGGGTTCCAGTGCTATAGGATCCAGTGGATCCTTATAGCTTTGGGATGCAAAAACCAGTGGGGATTGAGTTTGTGGAAGAAACTTCTGGAGCCCCAAGGAGTTCCTCTTAAAGGATCCACAGAAAGGCTTATTCAGAGCTCCAGCTCTGAGCTCCAGCACCGGGGTAGGAGCTTAAAGGCATCAGTGGCATGCTGGGAGAAACTGAGGTGTCTGGCATCAAGGCAAGAGCTAGGGGACAGCTTTCTCCCAGACAGAAAGGCAGGCAAAGGCCCTGAAATGTCCCTTTCCTGAAACCTCACCTTAGAGAGCCACAGAGCTGGCTGGCTGGTGCCATATCTGAGATTCCATCAGCCTGGCTAACACAGTTTGCCCCGCCCTGGAGATCTGCAGATACTTTGTTCCACCTAACTTGTTGGCCCTCACAAGCTGCTTTTCCCTATGAATTGCTGGTCTTGGCCATGCTTCACAACTTACTAAATCTTCTCAAACAAGCAACAGCCAGCCTCAGTAAGCCCCCAGCCCCCCTTGCCTCTTGCTAAGTGGCTCCAGGCCTGGCACTAGCAGCAGCCAGCCTAGATTTACCACTTGACTTCACCTGGGAATCTCCAAACCTAGCAAAAGTAGCAGCCATTTCAGATTGCTTTGTAGCTCAGGCAGGGTGGCCCTGGGAAAATCACAGGTTGGGCTGACCTTGGCCTGCACCATCCGGGGAAACCCCAGAGCGTACCCATCCGGTGGACAGTTACAGACCACATCACAGCATCACCACCCTGCCCCGGCACAGGTGATCTCCCACGGAGGGTGGAGGTTGGTGGTCAGTGGAAACAGTTCAGTGTCTGCAGCTGACTGGCCTGGGTAAATCCCTCCCATTGACTTACCAACAGCAACCAAGACTCAACTCCAAGATGAGGGTGTATTCAGCCCTCATGAAGGGTGAACCTCGAGTGCCCAGCTTGGGTAATAGGGGAGACTGTGCCACTGGACCCTACAGGACACCTACTATATTAGGCCATAATACCAAGACACAGAGCTGTAGCAGCTCTACCTAATACATAGAGACAAACACAAGGAGGCTGCCAAAATGATGAGACAAAGAAACATGGCCCAAATGAAAGAACAGATCAAGACCCTAGAAAAAGAATTAAACAAAAGGGAGGTAAGCAATCTATCTGATGCAGAGTTCAAAACACTGGTTAAAGGATGCTCAAGGAACTTAGTGAGGACTTCAACAGCATAAAAAAGATCCAATCAGAAACAAAGGATTCACTAATTGAAATAAAGAACAATTAACAGGTAAACAACAGTTAAGTGCATGAAACTGAGAATCAAATCAACGATATGGAACATAAGAAAACAAAAAAACAACCAATCAGAACAACAAGAAGAAAAAGAATCCAAAAAAATAAGGATAGTATAAGCAGCCCTTGGGACAACTTTAAGAGGTCCAACCTTTGTATCATAGGGATGCCTGAAGGAGAAAAGAAAGAGCAAGAAATTGGAAATCTCTTTGAAAAGGTAATGAAAGAAAACTTTCCTAATTTGGTGAAGGAAATAGATATGCAAGTCCAAGAAGCACAGAGAGTCCCAAACAAGGTGGATGCCAAGAGGCCCACTCCAAGACACATCATAATTGAAATGCCAAAGGTTAAAGATAAAGAGAGAATCTTAAAAGCAGCAAGAGAAAAGAAATTAGTTACCTACAGAGGAGTTCCCATAAGACTGGCAGCTCATTTCTCAAAAGAAACTTCACAGGCTGGAAGGGATTAGCAAGAAATATTCAAAAGTCATAAAAGCAGGGACCTAGAGACAAGATTGCTCTACCAGCAAAGCTATCATTTAGAATCAAAGGGCAGATAAAGAGCTTTCCAGACAAGAAAAACTAAAGGAGTTCATCATCACCAAACCATTATTATAGGAAATATTAAAGGGACTTACTTAAGAAAAATAAGATAAAAACTATGAACAATAAAATGGCAATAAGTACACATCTATCAACAATTGAATCTAAGAAACAAACTAAGCAAACAAGAAGAACTGAGACCGAATCATGGATACGGAGAGTGTTTTGATGGTTGCCAGATGGTGAGAGGAGGCATGAGGGAATGGGTGAAAAGGTGAAGGGATTAAGAAGAACGAATAGATAGTTACAGAATAGCCATGGGGATGTAAAGTCCAGTACAGGAAATGGAGTAGCCAAGGAACTTACACACATGACCGATGGACACGAACAATGGTGGGGGGATTGCCTGAGGGAGTGGGGGGTGCTGGGTGGCGGGGGCCAAAGGGGGAATATTTGGGACAATTGTAATAGCATAATTAATCAAATATAATTTTAAAAAAATAAAATATTCCATTCACTTGGTCACAGTTCACAGGGACAGGGTAAGCACTTGACCCATGCTACACTAAGCAGAATTCCTTCTGTGGGGGACTTGGAGCTGGGATCAAGCGAAAGCCAATTTTTGCCAAGTGGACTAGAGATTGGAGAAAGCTGTCTCACGCAAAGACTGATGAGGTAGAAAGGGAGAAGCGGAGAGTCAGCGTTGCCAGCCTTCCCGGGGCCGGTCCGTTTCCGGGCTCCAGCCCTTCTGAAAGCTGGGTTGCATTTCTAACCTTGGACTCGGGGCCGCTCCTGTTTCCAGGGGTGATATTCAAAATATTTAAAGCTGGCACTCTACATATGATTTCACTCGTATGTGGAAGCTAATGAACAAAATAAACTAAGAAACAAAATAGAAACGGACATCTATCATAGGTAGAGAACGGACAGCTGTCAGAGGGGAGGGGTGTTGCAGGGCTGGGCGAAGAAGTGAAGGGATTAAGCAAAAAACAACAACAAACCCTCATAGACACAGGCAACAGCATGGCAGTTACCAGAGGGAAGGGGGTAGAGGGGGTAAATGGTGACTGAAGGAGGCTTACTCGGGGTGGTGAGCACACAATACATGCCCAGATGATGTGTTACAGGATTGTGCACCTGAAACCTGTGTGATTTTATTAACCAGTGTCACCCCAATAAATTCAGTAAAAATAAATAAATTGGTATTTTAAGGTGTATTCTAAAAATAAGTAAATAAAGCCTGTACTCATGGAAACCAATGAATCTAAGCAGATGCCAGAGAGAGACTAGTTCAGCCATATCTGTGCACCTCCTTTGAATGGCTGCCCTATCTGTGTCATTAGGATTCACGACCCCTTCTTTGCCTAAACCAACTGAGTTTTCTGTCGAACCAAAAGAGTTTTAATTGATGTAGAGCCGCTGCTCTGGCTAAACAGGGGTCCTGACAACTCCCTGTGCCAGGGCGAGCCAGACCTCCTTGTTCTGGTCTCCAGCCCCTGTGTTGTCTGCGGTTGTTAATGACCCTCTTCTATATCAGAGGTCACCATCCAGCAGTCAGCTGTTGCCTGACTCGTTGTAGGTGAGTCTGCTGAGATCACTGCCTGGCGTGATTTGGACACGATTCTGTTAATGCAGCCCACAAGCGGATTAGCTTTTAAAGCTGCTAAATCACATTGCACTGGCCTTATGGTCAACAAAAACACTCCAGTCTTTTCATGTAAAATAGTCAAGCCACTTCCCCCAGCACCTGTATTTGTGAGATGGTACTTGGAACCCAAATTTAAGACTACTAAATCTAATTCTGCTGCTTTTGAGTCAGCTTTCCAACCTCTCAGGAGCTTTGAAAAGTCTTCATCATATTAGCTAAACCTCCTTGCTTGGTGCCATCCACAGATTAGAAAACGATGCTCTGTGGCACCCTGGCATGATGGGGCTTGTCTGAAACCCGGTCTGGGGGCATGATCAGTCAGTAACTGGATTCTCAATTGGGTATCAGATGTTACCCAATCTCTGGAAGGCTGTCCTGTGGTCGGATAGCTGAGCTGGCAACAGGTATTCTTGTGACAGGCACCGAGATGGGTTGTAGGAGGTGTCAGCAATCGGCAGCCAGGGACAAGCTGAATTGCAAACCAAATGGAGTAACACGTGCTGGAGACGCTTGCAGATATAATTTCAATAATGCAGCAGGACAGGATGGGGAATCCAGTTATACTGATAGAGGACTCAGCCCAAAACTGCTATTGTCTCTGTGAGTGAAGGACCTTCGTTGGCTCCTTGGCCTCACTGTCCCGGCCACAGGGAGCAGCCTTTCCCCTCACCGAGGTGGTCCTCCAGGTCGTCTGATAAAAACACTGCTCAGGACAGCATCAAAGACAGAGCCACGAGCACCTGGATATTTCTGGACATTTCTAGAACTGTACATCTACAAAGAGCCAAGGCCAGGAAGCATGAGAGAAAAGGAGATGAGGAGTCTGAACAAGAGTGAAAACCGAAGGTTGAAGTCTGAGATGTGGGCACGGGAGCCCTGAGAGTGTGCGTTTTGCTGCAGTGGAGACTCGGGGCCCTGCTCTCTCAGCTCAGGCTTTCGGCACCCCCACCCTCAACTCCAGATTTTAAAAAGGACGGTGTTCTGAATCCAATGTCTGGGCTCCTTGCAAAAGTTATTTTGCACAAACTATAGCCAATGGTTTAGTCACGTGTTTCTCTGTAGGATCTCTTTTCCTTCTTTTTTTGTGAAATGTTAAATCCAGAGATTTTCTCATTGGAAAACATTGATGCATTTATCTGGAAATAGTTACATCTTTGAATTCCTGCTTAAGTCATTGGTGATTTTCAGACTGTTAGTTGCTTGACAAAAAGTTGAAGCTGGCAATGGGCAAAGAATAAAAACACAACCATAGTTATTATCCTATGACAATTGTGAGCTATTTGGGGTCAATAAAAAGGAAATAACATGTTTAAAATATATACACTATTGTGATTTCCAAAAATTGTATTGCTTTCTAGTCAAGGTTTTATTATTCTATTATTTCAACAGATTTTTAAAATTTTGTTTTTATTTTCCTTTCTATTTCAACAGATTTTTATGCAATTATTACACAAATATATGCTATTTTGTAGTGGATTAGAAAACTTTTATAACCCATTCATATGGTCTCAGAATTTCTTTTTAAATTTTTTTCTAAGGTCATTTAAATGTAAGCACTAATGTATTCTAACAATGACCCCCCCTTTTTTGTCTTGGCACTTAGATACCTGAATAAAAATTTTCAGTAAATTGATGGAAATTCCTCCATTACCAACAACATAGAAAGACAGAGAACAAGCGACAAAGCCGCCTCCTTGGTGCCTGAGGGAAGTGGTTATCTCCGAGGCCGTAGAGACGCTGTCCCGGCGAAGCACTCCGGGGCTTCCGTCCCTGTCAGAACTTATGACAGAGTCCTTGACCTGGACAGGAATTGGAAGGGCCCGCGGGAGCCTCTCTCACACTGTGTGTCATCACCGGAGCCCCCAGGGAAGAACACTCCGCTCACGACCTGGCTGCATGTTTGTAACAGCCCCTTCCCTTGACTCTCTCCCCCTCTCAGGTACTTCCTCCATCGTTGTCTGCTTCCATTTGCACACACGTCTTGCCATGACTACATGTTTCAGCTTGCAATCCTTTCTTTGTCCTGAATAAAAATCCTTTTTGGTGATGGAGTCCCTAGTTGACTTTTGTGTTTTATGGTTGACACCTTAATGAAAGCACACCCATGATGAAGTCAGACGTGGCCCGGAAACGCATTCACCAGCCCCTGCTCACAGAACCAGCAGTGGGCCTTCTCAGTGCTGACGTATCCTTTTTTCCCCACGGTGGGATAGAGTGTGTTTTATCCTGGTGATTTCCCATAGTCTATGCGTATAACATAGAGTTTAGGATATTATCCGTTGGCTTAGAGGAATGTATTTCTTTTGGAGACTCCAGTCTGAGAACTGGAATTTCCTTCTAGGAAACACAACTTATTCAGTTACTGATTTACCTTTCTTACAATAGACACCACTGTGTGAGGAGATACTAAAAGGAAATTTGGTGAAATCTGCCCTCCAGAAGCTTATAGTCTAGTAGGTTTAATCTCCAGCAAGTCTAGGTTCTAGAGGGTGTAAACAGTGCCCGGATGTTGGGAAAGGGCCCATCTGTTCTTGAGTCATTTGCTCATAAGGCATCCACTGATCTAGCTGTTTTTATATAGATTTCCACTATGTCCTTCATTCCTAAAACGTCTGCATTCCTTTGGGTCCTGCAATGTGAAGGATGTAGGTATGACCAGAAATGTGTGGGGGGTGGTGTGGGTGAATGGGGTATGTGACAATTTCCTGCGGAGTAATTGGATGGAAGGTGAGATAGTGCCATTGACTGAAACTGGGAACATCTTAGATGGTGTAGATTAAACGAAATTAAATTACTTACTACGGGATTTTATGCACTGAGAGTTTCATGGAAGTGGATACAATGTGTGGTGTGTTCTAAAGGCAGATGGCCATCAGCCCCATTTTTGTTTTCTCAGGAGAATGAACACCCAGTGCGAGGCATCATCATGGCATCATTACCATGGTCAACAACGTCACCTGAAATGGTGCCCGAGACAACAGGCCCACCCGAAAATAGAAGAGAAGATACCGAGCAAAACTGGTAGAGAAAGAATCCCAGGTCTTTGCCAAGGCAGTTGATCTTTCTGGGCCTTTGCAATCCACTCACCCTCCACGGGGTCAGGCTCATTTTTGCCTCCTCTGGGGACCAGGAAGAGGACGGAGCTGGGAGGAGCTGAGGCTGCCGAGTGAGACAGACCTTGGGCTCGGGCTTGGCTCTGCCGCTTCCTACCTGCGTGACCCTGGGTAAGTTACGCAACCCCTCTGATCCTCGGTTTGCTTATCTGTGCCCGGAGTTAAGAATATCTGCCTCACCATTGTTAGGATAGAATGATGTAAAGTATACAAACCTTTAAAATAGGCACTCACTAAATGTCTCTTCCTTTTTCTGCCAACTTTAAGGAGGAAAGTGACTTATTCAAAACCCCACACTGAGGAAGCCAGTTCTCAGGCCTAGGTTTGCTTTTCCAGGGTTTATTTTATATCTGCCTTACAGGCATTACAAATGGGCAGTGACACTGAACTTGCTCAAGTTCTATTCTCTAAAATGATGAGAACCCCTGTCAAATCAGAGTCTTCATTTCATCCCGGTGCTCTTCCTAGTCTTTCTCTAGAAATAACCTGCACCGTTAGGCCAAAGAGATCCTGGCTGGGCTCCTAGATTCAGCTCTCCTTTTGGCCTTTCCTGGTGACCCTTCTTTCTCTCTGGACCTCAGAACCTCAAGTCCTTTACAGCTCCAAGCTCACGTGAAGATTAAGCTAGAAAAGAACAAAGGCCCTTGTTCCAGAGACCAAAGCTGACTGTCAAAATCCATTTTCCTCTTCTTCCTCAGTAAGGGAACCCCACAGTATAGTCCCCCCCACCGCTTTCCTGCATTTTGCTTTCCAAGGTTTAGTTATCTGTAGTCAGCCATGGTCCAAGAATATTATGTGGAAAATCCCAGAAACAAGCAATTCCTAAGTTTTAAATTTCATACCGGTTTGAGTAAGGTGATGAAATCTCGCGAGTCCTGCTCCATCCGCCCAGGACATGACTCTCCCTCTGCCCAGCATCTCCACACTGTGGAGGCTCCCCGACCATCAGTCACTTAGTAGCTCTCTTGGACTGTTGTGATGTCCCAGTGCCTGGGTTCATGTCGCCCTTGTTTGACCTAATAACGGCCCCAAAGCATGAGAGCAGTGATGCTGGCAATCTGGACACGCCCAGGAGAAGCCGTAAAGTTCTTCCTTGAAGTTAAAAGGTGAGTGCAGTACCATAAGATATTTTGAGAGAGAGAGAGACCATGTTCACATAATTTTATTAGAGTATATTACTATAATTGTTCTATTTTATTATTAGCTTTCATTAATTTTCTACTGTGCCTAATTTATAAACTAAATAAGTCAGCATGCATGGAAAAAGCACAGCGTACACAGGGTTCACACTATTCGTGGTTTCAGGCATGCACTGGGGGTCTTGGAACGTGTGCCCCTCAGATAAAAGGGGGCCTACTGTAATTTCGTCTGGAAAAGCAGAGTGCCCAGCTGAAAACTGGGCACTTTGCTAGCCTCCTTTGCAGCTGGGTGCGGCCATATGATTATGTTCTGGCTGATGAAGTGTAAACAGGAGTTTTCAGTTGACAGCCTGAGAAGGTTCCAGAAGGAGATGGGCAGCTGTGTGCAATTCATAAGTAATGGCTGGAGCTCTATCTTATCACATGACGGGACCTTGAGGAAGTCAGCCACTTGGTGATAGAGAGGCCCGAATGAAGAGGAATAAAGATCCCAGGTCCCTCATGACCTCTGACCTTGAATCACAATACCTGCCCTGGCTACCCATTGCGTGCGTGCGTGCGTGCGTGCGTGTGTGTGTGTGTGTGTGTGTGTGTGTGAGAGAGAGAGAGAGAGAGAGAGAGAATGTGAATGAGAAAGAGAGAGGGAGAAAGAATATTGTTTTGTTTAAATCCTGTTGTTTTAAATCCTTGTTATCAGCAACAAACATAGGTCCTGGCAACAGCTGCCAGATGCCACCCTCCCCCACCCCCCTCAACCACTTGGCCTAGAGAACTGATCTTTTTGTACAAGTAACAGATAACTTTCAGACGGATTAGGCAGGCCTCTGCCAAACACTTAACATACATCAACTCATGTAATTCTTAGAATAATCCCATGAGTTAAGCATCATTTTGTTCATTTTACAGATGAAGAAAATGAGGCTGTGGAGCTTGCCCAAGGTTACACAGCCAGGAAGTGGCAGAGTTGCGATCCACAGCCAGGGGCGTCTGCCTCTAGAGCCTGTGCTCTTAGATCTCTACTCCAGGGTATGCGAGCTGCGCTCCCCTGCTTTGACACTTACCAGTAATCCAGATCACAGTATGGTTTTCCCTGTCTCGATGTGCATTTATTTAGAGAAGGAAAAAAAAACACATTTTTTTAAAGGGAGGACCTGAGTATTTCAGTATGTTTGGCAATTATATTTCATATTGCAAATTAAGTAGGCCCCTTGGGTTAGCCATTTGGTTTCAAGATTATACCCACCTGACCCTGCTGAGTGTTTATAGTGTGGAAAGCTGAGGACCAGCCCCTGGGTTTGCCATGCTCAAGCCAATGTGCTGTGTCTCAGAGGTCCTGGGTTCAAGAAAAGGCCCGGCCTTTCCCCTCTTTCCACCTTGTAACTGAAACACCTGCATCTTCTGGCTGCTCTTTTGTGGTGGAAGTGGACAAAGGGCCGTAGGTGCAAATGTAAGCAGCATCCTGAACCCCGGGATTAAACGTTGGGGCAGTAACATGAAATGGAGCAATTTGCTTTTCTAGAACTTCCATGGCTGCTGAGACGGCAGGTGGGCCCGGTCCCAGGAGCTTCGTGTAGGGGAGTCGTCCCTGAAGGCGGGGTGTGAGGGAGGGGCTGAGCGAAGGCCGAGGCTGCCCTGTGGAGGTTGCACAGTGACTGCTGTGGGGAGCCCCAGATGGGAAACTCGGGAGAGGCCTGAGGGGAGCAGATCTGTAGCTGGGGCGGAGCTTTGAGCCTATGCTGAAGGGTCTGTGTATGAGTTTCCTAGGGCTGCTGTAACAAAACACCACAAGTTACACGGCTTGGAACAACAGAAATGCTTTGTCTCACAGTTATGGAACCCGGAAGTCCAAAATTAGGGTGTCGGCAGGGCTATTCTTTCTCCAAAGACACTAGGAAAGGATCTCTTCTAGCTTCCGGTCATCTTAAGTGTCCTTGTCTTGATGTCTGTCTTCTCCTTATATCTCTTCAGTTCATCTTTCCTCTGTGTGTGCCTTTCTCTGTGTCCAAACTTTCCCTTTATTAGAAGGACACCGGTCATATTGGATTAGAGCTCATCTCTCTGACTTTCTTAACTTGACTACATCCACGAAGACCCTACATCCAAATCAGATCACATTCTGAAGATCTTGGGTTGAGAACTTCAACCTCTCTTTCTTGGGAGAGGTAATTCAACCCATAACAGAGTGAAGGCCAGATTACAGAAACAGATGCAGGAGCAAAGACTGGGGGAACTAGGAGGTTTAAAGGTCAGGAATTCTCGGAGAAAATGTTAGAAGGCCCCAAGCTACAACTCTAGGAATTCAAACCAAGTTTGCCTAAATCTCCAAGGGTTATCCCATGAGATCTGGGCTGTGGAAGAACCCAAAGAGGCAAGGACGCTGCCTCCTGGAAGGGGGCACCCTCTTTAATGGCACTTTAAGAATCCTCACACTATGGGGTGAATTCATTGCCTACAGGAAGCCCATCCCACAGTTCAATTTTCAAGTATCTTTAATATTGATGTTAACGTTCCTTTCCAGCTGCCACCAGGAAACACTAACCAAAAATACCATCTTGCATCATGTTACACAATGGCATTAAAGTACAGAGTGGGGAAGGGGGAATAGCTGAATATTTGTACTTAAACAAATAGAAGGGAACCTTGAAAAAAGAGAGTCAGAAAATAATGGGGTTTTTTTGGGGGGGGGGCTACCTAAGGTAAAGGGTGGTGATTCTAGATCAACAGTCTCCAGTAATTACCCCAACGGAAGCAGGGTTTTTTAGTCACCCAGTGTCCCTGGTTCTATTGCCCGCAGGGACTCTCACGTAAGCTGCTGACCTCTCCCTGTGTGACTCAGTTCAGGTCACTTCCCAGAGCAATTCTGACTTGAGGCAGGAGTCATTTCAACAGCCCAGGGCTCCTGCCAACCAGTGCTGGTCCGCTGCTCACTTCGCACCCAGGCTCTGGCTCTGTGCTCCCGATCTGTGCCGACCACCACGTTTCACGCTCAGGTGTGGGGCTCTCACCCCAATGATGGGGTTGTTGCCTTCAAATTTTTGAGTTTACACACACACACACACAAATACACGTATGCGTGCGCGCGTACACACACCCTTTACTACTCCCTGGTTTCTAAGCCCATTTGGAAGAAGCATGCATCTACTTTGGGTTTCACTTTGAATTCCCATCCGACTCATTTGTGTACTCCTGTAGTCCTGCAGTGCATCCCAGGCTCTGGCCTTGCTTTGGCTATTTCCTTCTTTCTAGTGGCCATGGCGATGAAGTTCCTACCTGCCTATGGTCTTCTGTCTCTGGTCTTAGGGCACTTAACCTAGACTCTCTGCTGCTACACAAGCCCATCTTTTGGGATCTCTGTAAATTCCTCTGCGATCCTCCCCTGATCTGAGGACAGAGAGTGTCATCTTATATTTCTTCTCTTATCACCTCACTTTGTCCCATTGGTCCAGTTCGGGGGTCAGCAAACTTTTTATAAAGAGCTACATAGCCAATGTTGACACATTGCAGGTCCTATGGTCTATGTTGCAATTATTCAACTCCACTATTATAGCACACAAACGACCAGAGACAATGTCTAAACCAATGGGCAGGGCTGTACCAATACATCTTTGTTTATAAAACAGGCAACAGGCTGGATTTGGCCCAAGGGCCACAGTTTGTTAACTGCTGGTCTAGTCTCTAACCTGTGTCTCTATTGCTTCATCTTCCCCTGTTTTGCTCCCACATCCTCCTCCTTCGTCCCCTTCCCTTACATTGCTGAGAGGAAAGCACCAAGCCTAGACATCACATCCTGAGATAGGGCACTACGGACCACTGGTCATGCCCCTAGAGTTCAGTCTTTGTACCTGAGGAACAAGCGTAAGTTTCAGTGTCCATGGGGGCTTCTTAGAGGAGACAGATCAGGCGTCCGGGTGGTTAACACTTTAGTCAGATGGCATTTAGGCCATTTCTGCTGTTCCTTCCCTGGGACCATGGCCATGGCCGTGACTCTCTGATACAATCCAGGTGGTGGTCATTGCCACTGGTTGCCTTGACTAGCACTTCTTCCTTATTCCTTGAACAAGAGCCCTGACCCTTTTGTTCAGCCATGGCTGCAGTGTGATCAGGGCGGGTGTATCCCTCCCGAGAGCAGGGAAAGAATTTTTACCTGGAATTCGTATTAGATATGTCTGGGCAACGGTACCTGGGGAAAGTCTCCTTGGGGCTTCTAGAAAAGACCATGAGGGAAGACGTGATCAGCACTCGAATGTGGGAAGAAGATTAAAATAGAGTCTGTTTCATAACGGGGTGCTGCCTCCTCCTCTCTGGGCCATAGAGCACATGCGTCATGTTAACCTTTTACAAATCTGAGAGATTCCAAATTCTGAAACTCACCTGGCCTGAGGGGTCTTGAATAATGAATCAGGAACCTGCACTATCATTTGTGTCCTGCCTGAGGTGATAAAATCCCATTCCTGGGGTGAAAAGTGCCCCCACACCCCCAGGAACGCCTGGGTTCCATATCCCAAGAAAGAAGCAGCTGTTCATATTCAGCACCTCCCTGGAGTCTTTACCTCACTAAATTCAAGGTCACAAATGAGAAGGAATTACTGGCTACTGCCTGTGAGAATTCAGTGGTAACTTCTCCCTCGGTACCATTTGTTTCCATGAAAAAACCCTGTACAAGGGCACAACCAGCTGGGAGTCAGCTTCCTTCTTCAGGAGACTTGGTGGAATGCAGCAGTGTGGACTCAGAGATCCATTCTCTCCCTCCTGACCCTGTGCGCAGACCAGCCTGAACTATGCCGTGATAATCTGTGACTTATCATTCTCCCTGAAGCTTCTCGTTTCAACAGAGTTCCCTGTTTTATCATTTAAAAAAAATCACTGTATGTGCGTGGCTGATAAAAATCTGTTTTCAAAAGGCCAATGTACTTTGGGTGGCCTACGACAGACCTCTATGGGCAGCAAATTGCATCTTGGAAATGCAGGCTTTTTGGAAATGTGTCTGCATTAGGACTCTGGGGAATTTAAGTGCAGAGGGATTTGCAAGGTTTGCATTTTTCATTCATTAAGGCCGAGTTGCTGCCAAACTTCTCTTCCTGTTAGTCACACGGGGAGGAGGGCCCAACTCAGCAGGCTGGTCATAAATTACCATGCGGCTCAGGGTAGCCCAGTGCAATACCAAAGGGGCCGTAGATCTTGGCACGGGTTTTGTGAACGATTTCTGAGAAATCCAAATGTATTGAAAAATCACATGTTTACAGAGGAATGAAAGTTCCAAGGCTATCTTTAAATTCAGCAGGCCAAGAATTAAGCTTGTCCTTTATCTAAACCAGCGTGAGAAACCCAGAATTAGATGACTGTGAATAGTCTATTTTTGTGGCATTCCATAGAAAAATTACTACAATTAAATGATTCTTTAGTCTTGATCTGTGCTTCTCAATGCCCCCTGCTCCTGTTTTTTGGATTCCTTTGAGGATTTGAAGAAAGGTCTGGTTCTTCTGACCAGAAATTGCCCACAAACATACACAGAACGACATACAATTTCAGGAGGTTCATGGGTTTCCCCAGACCCATTCAGGACTGAGAATCCCTGCTCTTTATGCTCGAAGCTCCTTGAGAGATCCATTATCCTTCCTCCCCTTCTAGGGAAAAATTCCTAGGAGGTGTGTCTGAGGATGTCCAAGGCGTTGGCATTCTGTGTATAGAAGCCAGTGTCCCCACTGACGTGACAGGATGTGCCTGGGTGATGTGGACTCTGGCCCACAGGGTCTGTGTGTTGTGGCTGTGACGAACAAATTCACACGGACTACAGAAGTCCTGTGGAGAAAAGGGGGAGGCATGGCCGCTCTCTGAGTGGGAGAGAGCCCAGCCCCCTGCCCAGACAGGCATTCACTGCTTTTCTGGGCACATTACATTGAGGTGCTCCTCATTTACGAGGCACAGGTTCACTGCAGGTGATTACCTTTTACAGATAACAAAGGAAAGAATGTCGTTAATTACTTCAAAGAGAAGGACTTTGCAGATGCAAGGGGAAAAGTGGCTGAACTGGTTACACTCCATACTTGGGAGGTTTAGGACAGACTTTAGGAAGTTACTTTAAAGATATGCAGCAAACATTTGCTGCCTCAATTCAGGGTGAGGGAGTTTTAGCAAAAAGCAAGCTTCGTAGCAGCCCGGGTACAATGCAGGCCTGATTCCCCACAGGAAAACTGACCCATGGGCGTGGTTCCTGTGTGCTGACTTGCTCCCTGTCAGTTTTCCAAGATGGTCTACATTTGCCATGCCACTCAGAATGGCTCCCTATACCCGGGGGCATGTTACTATTGGAGAAGGGTGGAAGATGAGTTGTTGAGGGTCATGTAGGGTGGCCTCAGAAGAAACTGTAAGGCAGGTGGACATTGCCATGCTCTTTCATCCTTCTATCATCACTTGGGTAACACCTTTTTTTTAGGTGGAAGTGCACTGATGTAGGGGTTTGGGTGACTTCTCGCCGACCTGCAGAAGAGTGGCAGCAGTTTGCTGCACCGGCTTTCATTGCTGCGTGACAGAGGCAGGGGACACGCAGGCAGAAGGTCTCAGGGAGAGGGATATCGAGGCTGGGAAGGTCAGAGCCCGATACAGGTGTGTGCTCAGGGTGGGAGGGCGGGATGGCACCTCCTGGGGACACCTGGGTGGGGAAGGATTCACCCTCTGGCCTGAGAGCACCAATCATGTCTTCTGAGTCTCAGCTCTGTTCCCTGAGCCTCTCATTGGCCCCTTCCCTGGGAAAACCAAGAGGTTGTACACAAAACCAGAATCTGACTAGTTAGTGAAGAAGCTAAAGAAGAAGAAACGGGTACTGCTCAGTCTTATACTTCCAAGCTACACTTTAGATAATGGAAAGAGATGACCATGGAGCTTATACCTTGATGCAGGTGAACTGGAAGAGGCTTAGCTGGCCGGAGCCAAGATTGGCGGAGTGCACAGAGTAGAGGGAGGTGGGGAGGCTGTGTGGGAACAACACACAGAAATGTTCAGGGTCGAAGCATGGTAACCAAGGCCAAGCCTCCTCTTAACCTCGCCCCACCCCTGGAGAGGGGCCAAAGTCTCCTGGAAACTGTGCACACTGCCCCAGGTGGACTTCTCCTCCTTGTGAGCAGTTCAGGCCATTTGGGAGCACTGCCCCTCTGTACAGCAGGCGGGGCCCCTGACCCCCGGTGGGGCAGCAGTGGGGTGGGAAGCAAGCCTCGCCAGCATGATGGGGTAATCCAGCCTTGCTGTGTGTAGCGCGGACTGCTAAGTTAGAAGGACTACCGTGCCCCACAGGGAGTCGGGCAACGCTGAAGAACTTGATACGGATGGTCTTCCTGATTGCTGTCTAAGCCAGCATCTTGACTGGGGTGGAAGCCCTAGGCTGCTCTGTACTGTTGCTTGGAGAGGACTGCAAAGCCACAGGCCACTTACGAGTCTGTTGTTGGAGGTCCCAGATGTGAAAGAAGTCCCAAATAAACTCTCGGGGTTTTTTTCACTAACACAACGCCTTAATATAGACACTGACCTGCAAGGCCACCAAGCAAGTTCAGTGTGGGGGACAAGCAAACAGTTCTGGTTATCTGAAATCTGGTCTGCTGCTTCCTTTTCTGACTGGTGAGCACTGGCCTGTGCCCACTCCTGTCCTTCCAGACAAGCGTTCTGGTCTCTGGGCTGAGTCCCAGGGACCTGAGGGAGAGTGCAGGAGCAAAAACCCGAACTTCGTGTTGGAAGCAAGGCAGCACCAGACTCCTGGAAGATGGAAAGAGCTTACAAAGTGCCCTTCTTTGCTTTTTCCAAGAGAGAAAGAAGGGAATATTCTAGGATTATTTCTCTTCTTTACCCTCCTGTAGGGAACCATTCCATGTGGCATGACAAACGTAGCCCAGCCACTGATTCGGAAAACCAATGGGGAGTGAGTCAGCACACAGGAACCAAGCCCACAGGTCGGTTTTCCTGTGGGGAATCAGGCCTGCATTGTACCCGGGCTGCTACGAAGCTTGCTTTTTGCTAAAACTCCCTCACCCTGAATTGAGGCAGCAAATGTTTGCTGCATATCTTTAAAGTAACTTCCTAAAGTCTGTCCTAAACCTCCCAAGTATGGAGTGTAACCAGTTCAGCCACTTTTCCCCTTGCATCTGCAAAGTCCTTCTCTTTGAAGTAATTAACGACATTCTTTCCTTTGTTATCTGTAAAAGGTAATCACCTGCAGCAAACCTGTGCCTAGTAAATGAAGAGCACCCCGATGTAATGTGCCCAGAAAAGCAATGAAAGCCTGTCTGGGCAGGGGGCTGGGCTCTCTCCCACTCAGAGAGTGGCCATGCCGTCCCTTTTCCTCCACAGGACTTCTGCAGTCCGTGTGAATTTGTCACAGCCACAACACATGGACCCCACCACCACAATCACCCTTCTACAATTTCAGACGCACATTAAACACACACACATTCACTGACCCTTTCCTCTTCTCGAGACATGGTGCCCAGCCTCACTACCTGTACAGTGAGGGACACCCCCTGCTTTCCTTTCCAATGGGAGTTCTAGTAGGGGGAACCTGACAAGCACGAAGCACAGACAACTGTGATACAAAGCTCTTTTGGTAAATACAAAGGCAGCGCTTGAGCAGCTCCAACAGGGAGAAACGTGCCCCTGTTGGGAAGGATTGGGAAAGACCTCTTGAAGAAAATAACATTTGAAATGGCCTTGAGAAATGAACTAACATTTAGTTAGCGGGAGGAAGACGGAGGGTTCGGTGAGCGTGTGCCCTGGGGCAGGGAACAGCTTGAGCAAAGGCCCGGGGACAGAAGGGCCTGGGTCATGACTGAGACATAGCTCTGAGGCCCCGGGGGAGTGACTTATGTGAAGGACATGTCTAGGCAAGGCCCCCGGGGGTAACGATTTGCAATAATGTGCTCTTCTGATATCACTGACGTAGCCCACCCCTGCAGAAGGTGCCTTAAAGCCAGCGATGGGGTGGAAGATCACCTAATACAGAGTGACAAAGAGCAGATGGCAGGCTTTTCTACATCCTCACCTAGGGGTCCTCACTGTGTTTATATTCCCCCTCCTATTTCTAACTGTTACAGGAAGCAACCTTTCCCTTCCACACTGGGAAAGGAGCCTCTGTCCATTCTGCTTTGGAAAATAGAGCATTGGATCTTTAAACGCACAGGGCATTGTTTGTTTAATAAGTAAAAGACAGCCTATGCTTTGAAAGTACGTATCAAGTTTAACATCTCAGTGTCTTGGAATTGGAGTGTCAGTAGCTGTACGTGCTCTGATGCTGAGCAGGCCAGGACTTCCCAGCTCCCGAAGCACCCTGAGCAAGTAGCATGTCTGAACAAAGAATATTTGGGCCACGTTACATAGAACATGTAAAGTTTTGTGACGTATACTATTTAATGAAAATTTCTGGGGTCGGGGGGAACTACACCATTCAGGTCTTCAGTAATTTGAGAAGTCCCGTGATTGCCTTGAACAGAACAGGTTTTTTGGCATTCATTTTTAGGTAGAAGATTGTTTGTGGAAACAAGAAATCTCTCTCCTTCTTTTTTGTGGAAGAAACCACAGCAGCAGAAAGGCTCACTAAGTCGAACCCTGGTCGTGTCAGATCAGACTTTGACAAACTTTCAGGTGGGGGCTGCCTGTCTGAGCCCTCCTCTCAGCACGTAGGGAGTGAGAAGTGAAAAGCGATAGAGTTAGGAAGGAATGCCTCTAGAAACCCCTGTAGTTCATAAATTTGTTCATCTAGCGTTAGCAATTCACAGAAAGCTCTAAAATGCAGACATCTCTGAAGAGTTCAACCCATTTGTCATTCAGGTGGTATAGATTACTTTATTCAGATACATTTCACTCTCGTTTCCCAAGTTGAGCCCAGGCCTGCGGAAATGTTGGAAGAGCTGATAAGAAGAGGCTGATGGTGGGAAGGGAAGGGAAGGGAAGGGTTCATTCTGAAGCAAGAGATGCTTGCCTCCCTGCTGTGATTTTATGGGTTCTTCTGGAACAAGAGGGTAGACACGAGCACAATGGCGTGGTCTTTGGGGCATGGACTGGGAGACCTCATCAGGGTTCCGGAAAACTGCAGGAGCTGCAGGAGAGCTGTGATGGAGAGGATGGTGCAGGTCCAGGCTGGTGGACACGGGATCCCGGGAGACGGGAAGGCTGTAAACCCAACCTCACCTACTGTGAAATGTCGCCCAGGGACCTGGTGGTGGGAGTCACTTGTCGGCATTGATAAATGCGCTGCACACTGCTCGTTCGCCACTCAGCATCTGAAAGTCTTAAAAGAAGTGTTGTAGAGCTGCTTCGAATGTTCTCCCTTTCTTCAGTGAACTAGAGGGGTTTGGTAGGCGTGGTTGCTTTGGGTGAAGCAGGCTCTGGTCTTTATCTTAGTTCTGTCACTAAGGGCTGTGTGCTGCTGGGCATGTTCCCTGACAGCCCTGAGCACGCCCTGTTTCCCACGTATAATAGAAGAGGCATTGATTCCTGTCCTTCAGGGTAAATGTGAGCACGCAACAGAATAATGCATAAGCTCAGCAGGATACTTTCAGTAAATACTACATTTCTTCCCCATAATGCTGCTTAAACAACAACAACAACAACAACAACAAAAACCCCCACGCAACTCTGGAAGGGTGGTCAGCCTCCCAGCGAAGAGCTGGCAGGGTATTGGGGTTATTTCTGATGGGGTCCTCCAGGCCTCCTCAGCTGCAGCCTGCACCTTCAGGGCCCTGAAGCTGACTCATTCTGTCAGGGGACCCAGGAGCAGAAGAAGAAACGAACTTGGGCTCACGGCCAACCAGAGCGGAGCCTTTCCAGAGCTGTCCCAAGCCCAAGGCGCTTCCCTGGCACCGGACCAGCCCTGCGTGGAAGAGGCCTGGCCTGGCCTCGCCGTGCTTGGCTGGTGCTGGAGTTTCCAGCAAGCCCTGCCAGGGCCCTGCCAGACAGGGGATGCTGTTCCCTTTTTCCTCAGAGCTGTTTGTGTTCATTAATCCCGGCATTTGGGAGCGGGAATTCTTCATGTGGAGGATATTTCCCGCAAGCACTCCAGCCGGTACGTAACACATCTTCCAAGCTAAAAATATTTTATAGGTCCTAACCCCTAAAACTTTTTATAAATGCCCATTCAAGCTGGAAGAAGTGGTAATTTATGTGTGCACAGTCCTTAATTGAAAGTCATCTGAGGTGAAAAAAATCAATAGTTATCCCAGCAACCATTTAATACAGTATAGAATTAACACTAGCCCCTCTCCTTTGCATGGTGAAAGCGCTCTCAGAAACCATGGGTCTAATGTGAAGAAATAATTGGAGGGTTACCACGTGTTCATTCATTTTAGAGCATGCTTCTCTGGGGTGGGCAAATAAAATTTCTGGACAGATAGTTTCAGATGTGTCCATTCTTTTATGGTAAATGCCTTTGCAAAATGTAGTTTCTCTGATACAACCAGAGAAACTGTAAACCTTGCTAGTGGCACATCTAAGCTTCATTGGGCTTCCCAACCAAAAAAAAAAAAAAAAAAATCAATAATTGGGTCCCTGTGATAAGGAATAGAGTTTCTTGGGGAGGAGAAAAGTTCACATTTTCTTCCCACTCCTTTGGGAAGGGAGAGGGACTTATTTTGCTCTTCAGATTGTTTTCTTAATTTTGTTTTCCTTTCTTTATTTCCTGATGTGGCTGTTTCAAAGAAAGGTGGGACTGAGAGAGTTCTAGAAAGAGCTGAGGAGGGCTCTGGGAAAGGGAGGCGTTAGGCAGCTGTCCTTGCCCTGGTGTGCTTTCCTTGAATTTATCTTGTCTCCTGCTTTTGGAGAGGCAGGACCCTGGGGACAAAGTCTGAGTATGCATCTATAATTGCGATTCTCAAAACGCGGGTCCCAGACCAGCTGCGTCAGCATCACCAGAGAACTTGGCATGCAAATTCTCAGGCCCCACCCCAGAAATGCAAGATTCTCAGGCCCCACCCCAAGAAATGCAAATTTTCAGTCCCCACCCCAGATCTACTGAATCAGAACCTCTGCGGATGGAGCCCGGAAATCAACCCATGTTTTAACAAGCGCTCAAGGTTTTGCTAGTACATTGGCCTCAGAAAATTCAGCCTCCTCCTGGACTAAGCCTGACTTAAGCTAGAGGGCCTGTGCTTACTCAGCTCAACAGAGGGAGAGAGATTTGGGGTCAGGATGTCTCTATGTGCCTTTCTGATACAGCAACAGTTTCTGGCTGAGGAATCAGGATTTTGACTCAATTCACTTCTTGAAGACACAATGTAGACACAGGCCCTGTCTTCCAGATACAGTATTTTCTGTACTGGCAGCTGAGAACTCTGAGGCATGTGATCGGTGTGAGCACGGCTTGGTTGAAAGATCTTTTGCAAGCCATTCTCCATGCATCTTTGAGAGAGGAGTTAGTCTCAGGATTCTCAGAGTGCTTCTAGCCAGGGCAAGCCGAGGTCCAGCAGTTGGATTGGTCTTTGCGGTAAAGCCGTTTTCATGGGTGTCCAATGCCCTCATGTTGCCACTTCTATACTGAGAGCAGTGTCTCTCCAGATTTTTCCCCCAGGTTAATTGGTTATTATGCTCTCCAATCCAGCTTGCTCTTGAAATTAACTACTTCTGGTGGGCTGATGGCAATGTGAACATTTCAAGCCCTATGTCAGTCCAATGGTGGGGATTTCTGGGCACTGGACCCATTTTGATTTCAGTCTTGTGACTTTCTGCCATGTAGTATTTATGAGGAGTTGAGATGTCATTCTATGAAGGGTTGTCTATGTAAACAGCTCTTTGTTATACATGTTAGTGCAGTAGGAGACTATGGGTTTGTAAGCAAGAAAGTCCTCGTTTGAATTCGGTTTCTAGCCGTTACTAGGCCAATGACCTTAAGCAGCTTGCTTAGTTTTAGTTTTAACTTGATACAGGGATAATAACTTCTACTTTCTAAATTAGAGTGAATATAATTAATGCCTCATGGTAATTTTTATTGCTGGTGTTCATAAAATGATCTAAGGTTTTGTTTGTTGGGGGTTTTTTTTTTTTTTTTTGGAAGTTGAAAACTCTTTTCCATTTGATGTGGAATGAATTATGTATCCTGATGTTGTTTTTTTCACTTTGGTTTTGTTTTTGCGATGCCATGTTTCAGGGCTGCTATTAACATTACTCTTTAGTTCACGAGCACCTACATTGACAGGGGCCTGAAAGTAACTAGACAAATGAAAGGCCAGAATAAAATGTAACATTCACAGTAGGTGGCTGACAAGGTGTAAGCCTGGATAATTGAGCCAGAACTTTTAACTTTTCAATCATGCATTTAAAGAGAAGGGGTGTTTCCCCTCATTTCACTGGGCTGTTTGTTTTATTGGGAGGGGAGTGACTTACCAAAGGTAACTGAGGTTGAAAAGCTGGCATCTCCCAGCCGTGTAACCTGGGGCAAGTTGCTTAACCTCTAAGACTTATTGTCATCATCTATAAAAATAGACTAATACCTGCTTTCAGCGTTGGTGTAAGGTTAGAGGTTCCAGGTAACCCCAACGATCTGCCCTAATGGAGGGGAGTAATAGATTCCCCAGAGAAAATGAATTCTCTTTGGCTTTGGAGGCCTCAGAGGATTCCTTTTTACCTACAGATTTATCTTTCTAATTCTTTGCTTAGGCAGAGATAAAAATTCCCTTACATTGTGAGAATTCGTCCCCTGTGGTGTGGAAATACACCTCCAAGGCAGGAGTTTTCCAAGGAGATGCACATGCCTTTTGCAGATAATTGAGCGCTGGCCTTCAATCACTGGTCGGTTCCAAGGTCAGCTGCTATTGGAAGCTGTTGGTGCTGCTTTCTGTTACCAGCTGGTGTTCCCTGTGTATGCTGGGTGCAAGGTGAGCAGAGCACTGCAGAGCAGGTCAGTGGGAGGTGCTTCTGCACCCAGGGAACAAGGCTGGCCTAGGTGGGGCCAAAGAGGCCCCCCTTCCGTGTCGAAGGTGGCCAGTTCTCATGAAGTGACACACAGTGACTTCCAGAGACAGTGTGGGCAGAGCACCGGGCTCGTTGCTCCCCAGTTTTCTCATCTGCACTCATGCACAAAATAGCGTACAGCATGTGCTCATGTTACTGTCCTAACGGTCAAACGAGATAGCTGTATGCAGCCAGCCCATAATAGGCTACTGGATAAAGGAGTCGCTCTGAATCCTTATCGGCCGTGAATGGTTTTCATGATTCTCTGTCTCTTCGTTATGTCCCAGAAAAGCAACATTTTCAACCTGTAATGCATAAAAATAGGTAATTTCCACCTGATATGTCATCCTATGCAATCTGCCAATAAGAACATGTCTTCATTTCTTAAGAAGAGCTACCTGATTTCTTTCTCTTCTTCATACCCCAGAAGACAGCTGCAGCCTAGTCCTTTCTTCCTTTCTGGGTAAGGAGGCATGCTGGGTCCTGGGTTCAAACACAAACTCGGAAAAACTCCCAAGGTTCCCAGGCCTTCATTCTGCTCAAGTGTTGAAACAAAGAAAGTGTAAGACCAGGACTTCTTCCAAGAAACCTCACACCTTTTTTTTTTGTATGTGTCTCAAGTTCTAAGTTTCCTTGTCTCATTTAAGAATCCTGTTGAGAGTAACTTGTTTTTTTTTTTCTTGAAATATGGTAATCAGTATTTTTCTTGATGGTTATTTTATCAATCCCATATTTCAGTGAGTGCCATATTAACCTGTTTATTCATAATTTTTTTTGTTCTTTTATGCAAAATAGAGACTATGGTGAAATGGCAGTGTGGAGATACGGGAATTACTCATGCTCTCGAGTTCCACAGGCAAGGTTCAGTGGACTCAGCAGTCTGTTGAAAGCCAGCTGTGTGACTTCAGATGAATCACTTAATCTCTCTGGCCTTCAAATTCCTTATCTTTAAAAAGACAATGATCCCCATGTCATAGGATTATTGTGTAAGTTAAAGATACACTGAGGGATTTTGCACAAGGTAAGCAATACACAGAGTATAGCTATGTTTAAATCCCTACTTGCCTGAAAGTTTAACAGAACTGTGCCGTTCACAGTTACCCGTGTTCTCTTTCTGTAGACAAAGGAATGGAGGCTCAGAGAGGTTCAGGAACATGCTCAGAGGTATGCCTCTAGAGAATGAAAGGACTACGATTCAGCCCAGGTTTTTATTCTACATTTAGGGCCCCTTTTACTCCATCTGAGCTGCCCCCTCATGATGAAAACTGAAATGTTTGTGGCGTCATGGGACCAAAAATTGTGAATGCCAAAAAACACACACTTAGCCTACTCCTCTGTAAAGCACTGATTGCCTCTGCCTCACAGTAATTACTTATACATATGTAGTTTTTTCTGTTAGCCTATGCAAAAAAAAAAAAAAAAAAATCAAAGCAAAGCATTGATCTGGGCATTCTTGTATTCCCCTTAGCATCGGCACAGGGCCATGGACCCAGTGGGCATTCAACGCATGCCCACTGAATAGCTACATAGCACAGTGTGACAGGTTTATATCCAGTTTTATATAATAGTTACTTACACCAGCCTGCCATCCCACTCCCCTTCTGTGCCTCGCAGAGTTCAGGTTATAAAAATAAGTTTTTACACCTGTCTCTATTCCCAAAATGCTTAACGTGGCTCATTGCTCAAATTAATCTGTACCTGACTTTGCTGACTCACTGGCAGGGATCAGCAAGTTCACAAGCTGATGTTGACAAAGAAGAGGGAGGGGATAGGCATTTTATAACTTATCAAGAGACAAGCACAGACATATTGAAATATTTATATGCAAATTGATTAAATAGATCAATTAACAAAAGTACATGTGGCAATCATTTCCAAGCAATGCTGTGAAAAAAAAAATAATGCAGTTCAGGGACTTAACAAATCAAAAAGCGTTCATCTGCGTGGCTGAATCATTGTGCCCCTCTCCTGCCCATAAGCAGCTCTGCTCTTGTAAAGGCTTTAAGCTATACAGGCTTCTGCATGTACGGTTACACAGTTGCTTCGGGCCCAGTTCATGTTCTCTGGACTGGGTCCTTTGAGAGAGGAGTTAGTCTCAGGATCCATTTGGTGACTCCCAGGAGAGTAACCCCAAATGGACATAGTCAGCATAGTCAAGTGTTCTGGCAGGAGGGAAAATTTATTCTGACAACTTTTAGTGTTAGTGGATGTACTTTCAGAAGTGGCCCGCCCACCCAAAGAATAAGTCAGGGTCTCACGCAGATGAGTTCCCACTGCAGTGGGCAGCAGGGGTGGCGGTAAGGGTCACATGCGTGGGACTCAGGAGCCATCATTTTCTTCTTCCAGGTCAGTGACTGCCTTTTGGCAGGGCACTAGTATGTATTTTTTTAATTTTTAAAATATGTTTATTAATTTTAGAGAGAAGAAGGAAGAGAGAGAGAGAGAAAGAGAGAGAAACATTGATGTGAGAGAGAAACATCAATCGGTTGCCTCCAGTATGCACTATGACTGGGGGTTGAACCGGCAACCTTTCGGTGCACAGGACGATGCTCCAGACAACTTAGCTACCTGGCCAGGGCTGTGTGAGCCTAACTGCTCTGTGCCTTGGCTTGTTCATGTAAAATGGTGGTTCTCAACCAGGGGCCATTCGGCTCTGCAAAGGACACAATGGTAATATCAGGAGACATTTTTGGTTGTCACAGCTGGGGGAAGGGAAGGTGGACCTACTGGCATCGAGAGGATGGGAGTCAGAAATGCTGGTAATCGCCTTAGCATTGCACAGGATGGCCCCCCATGACGAAGAATAGTCTGGCTCGTAATGTCAAGAGTGCCATGATTTAGAGAGACAATGGTAATACCCTGAACCTACCTGCTCCAGTGCAATGATAGGTGATTTTGCTTTTGTAGGCTATTTTGGGATCCTTGGGCAAAAGTTGATATGCACGTTTTTATTTTTAAAAAAATCATGTTGTTACAAGCCCTCAAGCCCCAGTGAAGCTTGCTGACAGGGTCTGACTCAGCTGCTTCCCACATTTTAAAGGGTTATCTGTGCTCTTATTGGGATTTGTCTTTTTTTTTTCTTTAAGCTTTCCTTCCTTCAGCACTTTACATTTTAAAGATTTGGTCCTGCACCACCTAGTTCTAAGTCATTTCCGGCACAGTTATGAAGATTCTTAAAGAGAACTTTTAAAACTGGTCCTAGTTCTAGACTAAAAGTTACCTATTTTACTGCAGACAAGGAACCAGGCAGGCTTTTAACAGTGACCCCATCGCTGGCTGGCCGGACAGCTCACCCACATGTGAAAAGGAGTTAAGATAGTGACCAAACTGAGTTTTTCACTGGCTCTTCTCTTTCTTTTCCTCCTGGAAAATTCTCTTCAGTGATCCCTTGGGAGTCACACAGAGAATGACAAAGAAGGGAAAAAACAACTTCCAAAGTAGACACTCACAAGAATCGTATTTATTTTTTCTGGAACCATCTAGGAAAAAAGAAAACCACACACACACACGACCATTTTAAACCAAGCCTGCTTCTGATTTAAGTCACTTCCTTTGTGCTTGCCTGTTGAAATTCACCGGCATCGTATCAGGTTGGTCTGAGAACCAGATTGGTGCGCTGAGGCATTTTTGGAAGTACATTGACTTTGGCAGACTCTGGAGAATAGCAAATGTGTCAGAAAGCAGGAGGCCAGGGAGATGGGGAAAAGGAGTTTACTTTCATGGAGAGTTGGTTATACACTTAGGTTGCTGGGAATATTTTCCTTGTGAAACAATGATTTAAACTGAGGCCAAAGATCAGGGGGAAAAAAATTAAAGGACTGAAGATGAGGCAAAGAAAATAATTTCTACCCAGGAACATTGATTTTGGCATGGAAACCTTTACCCCATTATCCAGGGAAGAGCGTTCTATCGGCCCTTTTAATAGTATTTCATATCTGTGCAATAAGTGCCTCTAGTGGGATGATGGCGAGAGTCATAAAAAATATCAGGAGCTGGGGACACCACTGGAAAAGCACTAAAGGAAAACCCAGGGAGGCTGCTCTGAGGCTCATGAAGCAAGAGCCAGAGAAGCAGGGTGTGCCTGGCTGTTGTGAACCGCTCTCTCAGCCTTGCGTTTGGGGTCCCTGCGACAGACGTCCCTGCAGTGCTCTTCCTCCCACTTGAAGGGGATTGTGGGAATACAGCTGGCTCCTAGTGATGACATTAGCATTATGAATAATGCTTGGGGGCGAGACCCAGGGTGCTGAGAACTGCCTGTTGGCTTCCCAGAACGTTTCACACAATGATGTCAGGGATGCTGGGTCAGCAGAGCGCCTGTCAGGGGAAGCGCTGGCAGCAGAAATCCAATGGAAGTAGAAATTAAAAATGAGATATTTAAACAGAATTTTGCAATAGTGTCTTCATCTTGTTTGCATTGTGGTGTGCTGGTGTTTACTTTACCATACTTTTGTTATTCTTTTTTCATAGAATTATATAGCTGGGAAAAAAGTATTCTTTTGCTGTGACTTAAGGGTGATCTCTCTTGGCTTTGTAGGATTCCTATAATCAGTCGTGGGTTTGGCAGAAATTCATGACTTATCAAGAAACCAGCAGTCACATGTATGTGCTTGTTTACGTTTTTCTCTTCCACGAAGACTGTAATTTAAGAAGAAAGGAGTTTGATCTGATTGACAGAACATTAAGGTTAGTATAGAGCAGGGATCAGCAAACGTTATCTTAAGGGGCCCGATAGTAAATGTTTTAGATGCAGACTGGATGGTCTCTGTATCATCCACTCAGCTCTGTGGGTGCAGCATAGACAACAGGACAGTGAATTGGAGTGGCTGGGTTCCAATAAAACTTCACTGATGGATGCTGAAATTTGAATTTCATATGTCAAAATAGCACTCTTCTTTTGAGTTCCCCCCAACCATTGAAAGATGTAAAACCTGTTCCTAATTTCCAGCCCATGAGGTGACAGAGCAGACTCGGTCCGTGGTCTGCGGTCCGGTATGGAGGAAAGGCGCAGTGGCTGTGGTGTGAGCTGGACTCGGTAAACATCCAGCCTCATCCACGGCTAACCAGCTGCTGAATTTGGCTGCGGGCGAATCATTTTTCTGAGTTTCAGTTTCGTCAAATGGAGGATGAGGATGGTGAAGTCTCCCGTTGGTGGTTATCATGAACATTTAAAAAGATGATGTAAGTAAAATGGCTAATACTCCGTGTGTTCTCCTTTAACAAGTGATAACAAGATAATAAAAACTGTTGTTGTTAAGAACATGTACCAACTTTTAGAATCACCCACATTTGCAATTTCACTGAAATCGTACATTTCTTTGACAGGTAACAGATCAAATTTTCTCAATCAGGTCACTTCAGTTTTATTCCTTAAGGACTGGCTTCATCTAAATGTTTTCTGTAGTCTCCTGGCGGAGCCTCCAGATCCAGGCGTGCTGCGTACAATCATGATCTACAGACTTTCCCACTTGAATGAACAGGTAGACGGACAGAGCATCTTTTCCCTGAACCTTCTTACATTGCTCTGGGGAGAAGCTTGTCAGGTTCAAATTGCAGCTTCAGCCTGGAATTTGCCATGTTCCTGTTTTACCTTCTCATCAGACTTGGCAGGACAAGAGTCGCGGTTTCACTTTGGGGCCTCAGGTCTTTGACAGAGCAAGAGAGGGCCATGAGAGAACCCTGCTGGCCTGGCCACAGCAAGAAGAGGCAAATGAACACATGGAAGAAACTTCACTCAGAATAAGCATTCCCACCTTTATTCCTCAAGGAACAAGCCTTTTTCCAGTGCTTCCTGGAAACAGCTTCCCAAGAGAGCTTCTAGCCTCAACATCTACGTTCAGCTGACCCCAGACACTTAATTATTAGACCTTCCATTTGATAGAAATACCTTTGTGTCTCCATCTCTTATTCTGATGGCAGCAAGTTCAATCTGCAGGAGCAGTTTGCTCTGTGGGGCCAGGACTAGGGTGAAGCAAGGGAGATGCTTGCCTTGGGTGAAAAATTGAAGGGGTGCTCAAAAACTCATACTCAACATAAATAATATTTTATCCCAATAGTTAAACAATATTAAAATCCATAATGAACAAAATTCCACAATTTTAAAGAAAGACAGGATCAGTATTGGAGCTTAAGGCTGAAGGAAAAATCAGAAGTACTAATCCAGCAGATCTTAGTTAGAATCCTTCATACCTTTGCCGCCCTTGGAAAGTCCGTGCCTAAATTATTACTGTAGTTTAAAACCGAGTTGGTTCTGTTGCACTGTTTTCCCTTCTTCACCACTTACTCTTTCTTTCCACATTTTCTTTGTTCTTTTCTCTCTTCTTTAACTTGTTATCACTCACATTTTTTTTGCTACTTTCTTTTGGCACATCCATTTTGACCCATTCACTCTCCGGGTTTGCAAGGAAGATGGTTCAAGAGCTCTTTCATTGATAACAGCTGAGTGATTTCCTATAAGTCAATACTAACTCCAAGGCTCAATGGCTGACAGTGGTTTGTATCCTGTTGGCTCGAAGCCAACACGGTGACCTCTTTAACAGTTCCCATGATTCCCTGGAGCATGGAAGTCTTCATTTGGGGGAACATCATGCTGCGTGACAGCTGATAAGCCACAATGCAGTCTAGGGATTTCCCTTTATTCTCTTGGTGGCAGTGTGGAGTAAGTGTTTGAGAACATAGTGGATCTCTCCTCTCGACAGTCACCAGCACATGCTTTGGAAAGGAGAGTTTAAAAAGCAAATGTTTGAAGTAAGCGGTAAGCGCCGCTGGGACATGTAGGACTATTAATGTGACAGCATCTGGCATTTATAATCCGAACAAAAGCTCCCTCCCACTTTCTTAATCTTTATCCCAGATGGAAGCATGGCTCAGTACCAAGAACGTTTTCAGCATTTCTTCCCAGGGAAAGCCAAGCCAGAAGCACAGGCCACCACCAAGAAGTGACCATGGGAACATGGGTTGGGGCTCTTGGACAGTCCACGCAGTAGCTAGAGCGCCATGGGGACATGGCCTCTGATGCACGTGTTTAAATGCAAGCAATCACATCCTCACGAATGCAGTTGGGCCCTGTGGCTCTATAGCAGATGATAGGACAGGATCATAATTTGGGTGCATTGTTACTATTATCCAGTATTTCAAAATATATTTGGCTTTTCTGTTGCCCAAGAGTGTGTATATGTTATAGTCCCTTTAGTCCAGAAGTTTAAGCTGTACAACAGTAAAATAAACATGCTGCATGTTTATGCACATACTGTCCAAACACACGCCAAGGGCTTTTTATGGTTGGTTTGAAGTTTTGATTCTGGTTTTCTGTATTTATTTATTTTTCTTTTAAGAAACAATGTGAATATCCTGTGCTGAGAGAGGGTGGGAGTTGGGGGAGGTGGCTCTTTCCAGATGATGAGAGAAACCCAATTTAATTCCTCCCAGCTTGGAAAGCTTCCTGCATTAAGTAGAATTAAACATGAGCTTGAATAAGACCAGAAAAAAAAGAAAAACAGCTCTCTGAGGATGAGGGGAAGCCTTTTCCCACCAGATGAGAACTAGCAGCTTTCTGAGGTGCGTCTGAGGGACGTGTGCGGTGGGGATCCCAAAAGTCTTCGAGCGTCAGGATTACCTGGAGGATTCATTACAACACGCATTGTGGGACCTCCCCACCCCAGACTCGGCAGGTCTAGGTGAGGTTTAAGTGTTGTACTTGCAGTTTTCATAAGAGGCCAGGTGCTACGGCGGTACTGCGGCCAGTCCAGAGGCTGTGCTTTGAGAACAACTAGTATTGAGGGAAAGTTTCTTATCTTTCTTTACCAGGTCGCAGACTCTTTCGGAAACCCAGGAAAACTGCACACACAGAAATGTGAGATTTTGCATTTGGTTTCAGGATCGCGGTGATCCAGGTGAAGGACATCCCTTTGGTATCGCTCAATTTGAGATGGCCCACACCGTCCCCAACACCGCGCTTCTTCATTTAGGGACTCAGCTCATTCAGTCCACCAACCCTTGTAAGAAGATGTCATCTGATGCTGCCTTCAGGGTGCCTCCATGAAGTACCTGGATTTTTCTTGAAGATAGAAAGGGTTTTGTAGGGGGAAAAATCATTTAAAAAACTCCCAATATTTAAAATTCTGCGTAAACATTTTTCCAAAGTTTGTTCTGGTGAACCATAGGTACTTGGTTTGTTTTTAAGTGAATCAAATAAAACTACAACCCTCCTCTAAAGAAAGTTGACCTTGAATTAAAGGGTGAAGGAAAGCTGGAGCGTTCATAAGACATGTGGCACACATTCATTTTAAGTGTCATGTGTGAGTTTCAAGCAATTGTTAAGGAAGGGAGGAGAGCTCTAGCAAGTAAATAAAGAAAAGACATCTGGCCAAGATGGAGGCATAGGTAGACACACTGTGCCTCCTCCCACAACCAAAATTAAGGACAACAAAAATTTAGAAACAAAAAAAAACAATCAGAACTGACAGAAAATTGAACTGTAGGGAAGTCCGACAACCAAGGAGATAAAATAGACACATTCATCCAGACCCGTAAGAGGGGCGGAGTCGGCGTCTAGTGCAGAGGGGTCTCCACAGGAAAAAGCAGCGGCTGGCAGACCCAATGAGGTGTGTAGGTTGGCTGGCTAGTTTCAGTCACACATTTGCATGCAGGCAGCGCTACGGATTGAGACAGATCACACAACCCAGGGCCCCAATGCAGGGAAATAAAGCCTGAAGCAACCATTGAAAACACCTGTGGGGGTTGAGGCAGCAGGAGAGACTCCCAGCCTCACAGGAGAGCTCATTGGAGAGACCCACAGGGTCCTAGAACGTACACAAGGATTCCCACCCACCTGGGAATCAGCACCAGAAGGGCCCAATTTGCTAGTGGGAAACAGCGTAAGGAACTGGAATCTGAGAGAGCAGAGCAAGCACCATTGTTCCCTCTCTGACCCCTTCCCTGCATACAACAATGTTACAACCCAGTGAATGGGTTACCCTGCCCTGGTGAATGCCTAAGTCTCTGCCCCTCACTGCATAACAGCCCGACCAGACCAAAAAAAACAAGCAAACAAACAACAACAACAAAAACCCAAAAATGGCTCGAACGAAAGAACAGATCAAAGCCTCAGAGCCAGTTCATCTAAGCGGGCAAGAGATAGCCAACCTGTCAGATGCACAGTTCAAAGCCCTGGTGATCAGTATGCTCAAAGAATTGGTTGATTTTGGTTGCAAATTAGATGAACAAATGAAGTCTACAATAAGTGAAATGAAGGAAAACACACAGGGAACCAATAGAGATGGGAGGAAAACTGGGACTCAAATCAATGGAGTGGACCAGAAGGAAGAAATAAACAATCAAACAGAAAAGAAGGAAGAAACAAGAATTTAAAAAAATGAGGAGAGGCTTAGAAATCTCCAGGACATCTTTAAACATCCCAACGTCCAAATTATAGGGGTACCAGAAGGGGAAGAGGAAGAGCAACAAATGGAAAACTTATTTGAGCAAATAATGAAGGAGAACTTCCCAATCTGGCAAAGGAAATAGACTTCCAGAAAGTTCAGGAAGCTCAGAGAGTCCCAAAGAAGTTGGACCCAAGGAGGAACACCAAGGTGGTCATAATCCCATTAGCCAAGATTAAAGATAAGGAGAAAATATTAAAAGCAGCAAGAGAAAAGGAGACAGTTACCTACAAAGGAGTTCCCATCAGACTGTCATCTGATTTCTCAAAAGAGACCTTCCAGGCAAGAAGGGGCTGGAAAGAAGTATTCCAAGTCATGAAAGTCAAGGACCTACATCCAAGATTGCTCTATCCAGCAAAACTGTCATTTAGAATGGAAGGGATGATAAAGTGCTTCTCAGATAAGGTCAAGTTAAAGGAGTTCATCATCACCAAGCCCTTATTATATGAAATGTTAAAGGGACTTATCTAAGAAAAAGAAGATAAAAGGTGTGACAGTAAAAAGACAGCAAACTCACAGATATTAACAACCACACCTAAAACAAAAGCAAACTAAGCAAACTAGAACAGGAACAGAAACACAGAAATGGAGATCTCATGGAGGGTTAGCAACAGGGGAGTGGGAGGAGGAGAGAGGGGGAAAGGGTACAGAGAATAAGTGGCATAGATGGTGGGTAGAAAATAGACAGGGGGAGGGCAAGAATAGTGTGGGAAATGTAGAAGCCAAAGAACTATGACACATGGACATGAACTAAAGTGAGGAAATGTGGGTGGGAGGCGGTGTGTAGAGTGGAGGTGAATGAAGGGGGGAATGGAATAACTGTAATAGCATAATCAATAAAATATATTTTAAAAAAAGTAAAAAAGAGTAAGTAAAGAAAAGCTAATTCTGTCCTCATGTTGTCCATCACTGGCTATGGTGTAAGGACAGACAGCAGAGCAAACTGCAAGAGATGTTGTGGTCAGAAGACTTGATCTTGAACCCAGGCATTGATGTTTACTAGCTGCAGAGCCCTGCAAGTCCCTACCTTCTGGAGACCCGGCTTCTTTTTCTGTAAAGCGAGGATGTCACTTCTCTGTCTCACCGTAAAGGTCATTGTGAAGATGAGATGTACGTGTTCACTTGCCCGGCATGTAGGAGTCACTCAGTAAATACCCCATGGTGTGTCTTTTCCTGAGGGGCTCAGTACCATCGCCATGGGTCCTTTCAGAGGGTTCTTTCCCCAGATCTGGTGTCTTCCTCACTTGCATGTGTTTGTCAGAACTCTGCTGAGTTCTCAACAGGGACTCTGCAGATCTCTGGTTCTCTCTCCACGTGGCTTTTCCGTCTCTGGTACTTGGTCCTATGAGCTCCAGCCACACTGGTCTCCAGACTTTCCTACCTCTCAGCTCGCGTCTCCAGGGCTCTGCTTGAACAGCCCCTCTGCTCCTTCCGCTGGCAACTCTCTCAAAGCAGCGAGCAGGGCCCATTGTAGGGCTCCCGTCTCTCGCCATACCTTTCCTTCAATGACTGATGTCTCGTGTATGTTGTGCTTTCATTGTTGCTGTTCTTGGCTTTTGTTTCAGGCAGTGGGATAAATCTGATCTCTGTTACTCCATTTTGAATAGAAGTGAAGACTTATTACTTTTTAAATTTTTTTTTGTTTTGAAATCTATAATATACACTAAGAGCATTCAAACTTTATTTAAAAAATATATGTACATTTTTAGTAATAAAACACCCTTTTACATGTCAACCAAGTTATAAATTGAAACACTGAGACTATATTAGAATTCCCTCTCTATGCCTCTCCCCACTTCCACTCCCTTCCTTTCTCCCCAGAGAAAACAATTTTCCTGAATTTTGTGTCTATTAATCACTTTTTTCTTTGTATTTTTGCTACCAATAGGTGCATGCTAACCTAAGGTACATTTTAGCCTTGCCTATTTTTGCATTTTCTGTAAATGAAACCATAGTGTCAGTACCCTTTTATAAGAGACTTGGTTTTTTTTTTATTCTACGTTATATTTGCAATATTCATCCATGTAGATGTAGTGCCTGCGTTTTCACTGCTGGCTAACGTCCACATTTTATTGATCCACTCAGCTGTTTCCAGACTTTGGGGTTGTTTTAAGCTTGGAGCTCTTGTGAACGATGCTGCTTCGATGATTCTTCTCCTTGTCTCTGGGTGCCCGGGTGGGTGAGAGACCTAGCGTGTGCTTTTGGGAGTGCAATGACTAGTACTGCAGTGCATGCGTGTGTTTAAAGTGACTAGCGACGAAAAGTTGTTTTCAAAGCAGTTGCCCCTATTTTCCTCCCAAAAAGTGTGTACGAGAATTCCCATTGATTCACCTCTTCTGCATGTCATATTGCCAGACTTTTAAAAATCTGCAAAACTGCTAGGTGCGTAAGGGTATCTTATGGTTTTCATTTGCACTTCCCTAATGACTGATGAAGTTGAGTATTTTTAATGTGTTTGTCATTTGAGTTTCTTCTTTGGTAACGTCTATCTTTTGCTCAATTTTATCTTTTTTCCCCCTTTTATTTAATTCAATACTGTTCTTTATTCCGAATACTAGTTTCTTGTGCAAATACCTCTTCACATTTTGTGGTTTGCTTTTCTACTCTCTTTCATGTGGCTTTTGGAGGAATTCTTGTTATTAATGTAACTGGATTTATTAACTTTTCTTTTGAAACTGTCCACTAAGAAAAATCTTTTTAAAAATCCTGCATTACCCTCATGGTCATGGAGATATTCTCCTTTGTTATATTCTTAAAGCTTTTTTTTGTTGTTGTTTGTTTTTCACGCTTAGATCTTTACTTGAAACCGGGTAAGTGGCGTCCTGGACTGCACAGTGACTTCTCACTGCACCACGACGCCAGCGCTGCCCCTTACCAACGGCTGTATACGCAGCAGAGACAAATGGGTGCATCTCCACTCCCGTCCGCAGCGTGCCCATTCATGCACCGAACCCCACTGTCTCCGTTCCAGTAGCTTACAGTCAACTTTCTTTCGCAAGAGTTGACATTTTAATGATAAGCCCTCTAATCCAGGAATATGATGTATGTGTCCCTTTATTTAGACCTCCCTTTTTTTCCTTTTTATTTTTTTTACGAGTTTATTTGAGTCCAACTGATAACAGTTGCCGGGAGGCAGGATCGCAAGTGCTCCAAGACCTTCCTGGACATGTTTCGAACCGTTCATGGTTTTCCCCATAAAAGCTTTTCACATCTCTTGTTAGGTTTACCTCAGTTACATGTTTTTTAGTATTACTGGAAATGACCTTTGAAAAACTTCATTTTATCTGTTTTTGGAGGTCTATAAAAATGCAACCTATTTTTGTATGTTAATGCTATATCTAGCTATATTGCTAGGTTCCTATTAATATTAATAATTTACCCATAAATTCTTTTGTATTTTCTGTGTCTTCACCCATGCCCCTTGTAACAATGGTAGTTTTGGTTCTCCTTTTTGAATCTCTATGTTTTTTCCTTTATATTTCTTCACTGGCTACAATTTTCATTATATTATTGCATATAAGTGGTGATAATGAATACCTTTCTCTCAGTTCTCCAAATTAAAGGGAATATTTTCATCATTTAACTGTTGAACCTATAATCTGGGGAGGGCTGGGGTGGTGGGGAGTGGTGGGGGAAAAGGCAGAAAACTGTATTTGAACAACAATAAAAAATGTTAAAAAATAATAAAAATAAAAAAATACACCAGGTGTCTGGGATGAAAAACAAAACAAAACAAAAAAACTGTCAAACCTATAATCTATGAACTGAAGGATTTTTGGAGATATTGTTTCTTTAGTACAATAAATACATTTATTTTCTTCTGGCTTTTTTTTTTTTTTCCTGAGGAGCACTTATCTGTCAGTCTAATTTGCATTCCTCTGAGCACCTTTAAAATCCTCCTTCCTTTTAGTTTTCTGCAGTTTTACTATGAAGTATTTGGTTATAGTTTCTTTTGATTTATCTTCCTTGGATTTGTAAGACTTCTTGGAACTGTGAGTGCTTTATTTTAAGAAAATTTCAACTGTTCTGTCATCAAATATGTTTCTCTGCCAAACTCTCTCGTCTCTTTTTGGAACTCTAATTAGATTTATGCCAGTCCTTCTTACTCTGTTTTTATAACTCTCATAACTTCTCTTTTACAATTATCCTCTGTTTCTTTATGTTGACTCCTGAATAATTTTTCTGATCCACTCCTCTTTGTTAATTCTCCTTTGAATATGTATACATTAAAATCTGTCCATTTCATTTTTTAAAAAAATATTATGTTTTTAATTTGTAGAAGGTCTATTTGATTAGTTTTCAAACATACTTGTTCCTGTCCTGACTGGTGTGGCTCAGTGGGTTGAGCATTCTTCTGCTAATCTCCTTTTCATTTCCAATTCGGGGCACACATCTGGGTTGCGGGCCTGGCCCCCGGTTGGGGGTGTGCAAGAGGCAACAGATCAACGTTCACATGGATGTTTCTCTTCATTTCTTTCTCCCTTCCTTCTCCTCTCTTGAAAATAAATCTTAAAAAAATATGCTTGTTCCTTTTAAAGAGTTTCTTTGTTCTATGCAAACATTTTCATAGTTGTATTATATTTCTTTTTATTCAAATGAAGCAGACAACCTACAGTTGAAGGTGTTTGCTTATTCAATCTATCAATCTGACTTTTATTTGTATTGTTTAGATTATTTAGATTATTTAATTTAATGTAATTATCAACACGATTGAATTAAAATTTCACATCTTGCTAGTTGTTTCATCTGTTCTTTATTCCTCTTCCCCCTCTTTTTCCACCCACCTTCTTGTATATTGAGTTACATAATTCTGATTTAATTTTACCACATACTATTTACCTTATTAGTTGCAGTTCTTTTTAATTCTTTTAGTGGTTGATTTAGGATTAACAATATCCATCTTTCACTTACCATACTACCTTCAAATAATATTTTACTTCCTACATATTGTAAGAATTTTACAATGCTAGCCTTCAAATTCGTTCCTCTCTCTTTTTGTACTGTTTTGGTCATATGTCTTATTTCTACATGTGTTATAAAATCCACAGCACACTGTTATCATTTTTCCTTTAGGAAGTCAATTTTTTCAAAGAGCTTACAAATAAGATTAAATGTCTCTTTATAATTACCTTCATAAAAATTTTTGTGCTTTTCATTGATTTGTATAGGTCCAAATCAAAATAAATTATGTATCAAAATTATTTCCGGAGAATTTAGAGATAAATGTTAAAATACAATCTTTTAAAGTAAATAGAAACAAATATTTATCAATTAAAAGTAAAGGAGAAGGAGAAAATAAAGAAGAAACTTTTATAAATTTTATACTTCCATATGTAAACCAGTAACTACCCTAATTAAAAACTCTGTGTTTATTTAAATAGTTTTTAATGTTAGGTTACGAAGTTTCTCTACAGCAGATTAAGTTAGTTTTTAAACGAGTTTCAAACACAAGATGAAACAGTGTCGGTGACCCACTGCATCCTAAGAACATCTTTGCTTATGTTTTTAAAAGTCAGAAAGAAGAAAAGGAAGCCCCATGGCAGACTGTGTCCCACGAGAGCATCCTAAAACAGAAGGGTTTAGAGGAAGGCCACTGTCACAAGGGGACAGGGAGGAAAAGCCAGACAGAAATGTCCGGAATGCAGGCTGCCATGCAGCCAAAGGTCTCTTCCTTTTCCAGCCTGACCACAGGCAAGGGCCTCAGGAGAGACTGGAACAGAGCATCCATTTGAAAACAGACATCTGGTAGACCAGCCACCTTCCAAGGCCCACAGGTCTGCCACCCTGGGTAAAGGAAGGGGGCTGTAGTAACGGGGAGAGCACTGTGGCTTTGGACACCGGCCTGAGCCGAGAAGAAGCCCTGGGCAGGCCCAGCACTGGAAGAAGGCTTGGGCTCAGCGAAAGAGAAAGCAGGCCTGGGGAATGTGATTGGGTGTCGACCAAGCAGCCCCCCTTCACAGGAGAAAAGTGAGAAAAGCCCTCAGTTGCTCGTATTTCTTCAGCTCTTTTGGCTACTTTTGCATTCAGTATAAAGTTAGCATTTAGAAATACCAGTTAATCTTTATGCATAGATTATTTTTCCAAACTGCGATGGTTGCCCCAGGTCCCTGCTTCTAGCCTCCTCCATCTTCACTCCACTATTGAACCCTTCCAGTGAGTGTTTGTTCCTGTTATTGTGTTTCGGTTCTATAATTTCTATTTGTTTTGTTGTTGTTTTGTTTTTTTTTTTACGAACTTCAGTTTCTTTGCAGAGATTTTCTGGTTTTTTTTTTTCATGTGTTTCAAGAAGATTTGTTATTAATGAAGCATGTTTGTGATGTTGGTTTTAAATCCTCCTCAGGTAATTGCCACCTTTGCTTTGTCTCGGTGTTGGTGTCAGTTGATAAGTCTTTTCTGACGTAAGTTGTGATTTGCTTGGTTCTTGGTATGATGGTAATTTTCAACTGTATCCTGGAACTTTGTCAATTATGCTCAGATACTCTGGGTTCCGTTTATGTGTTTTATTTTAGCAGGCACTCATCCTGTTTAGGTTTAGCCTGCAGGTCCTGGCCCACTTTTGCGGTCTGTGGCTTCAATGGCAGTTCAGTTCCTAGAACTTTTGTGGTGTTATTTTAGTTGGCTCGGTTTATCAGTCCCCGGAGGTTCCCAGGCGCCCTGCTGGTGCTGGCTGAGGTGGTGGAAGGGTGGTCCCAGGCCTGGATGCTGGGTGACTTGGTCAGGAGGAGGGTGGTCGGATGCCCCTATAATGCCCCTGGCTATTTCAGTGTCTCTGGGCAAAGGAGGCTGTTGAGTCCACAGTAGTAAAGAGGCCTCTTGGACCTGGCTGCTTTCTGCAACCAGGTCTGTCCTGCCAGTTCTGCCCACACCTGTCGCAGGCCCTGCAAGGAAGGAGAGTGCCTTCAGTAGCTCAGGGCTCCCAGTTCCCAAATGATCCCCCATGACCGTGGACTTGGGCTTTCCTGATGCTGTCAGAGGAACTCTGGTTCAGTGTGGCAGAGGGGGTTGGGGGTGGGCGTTAGTTGGTGGTGAACCTACGCACGCTGCTTCCATTGCTAGGTCAGGAGTTGGAAAATCTGTCTGGGCAGCTTTCTTCTGCGGGTTGGGTGGGGGATAGAAGATGCCCAGACGCTGTGCCCTTCCTCTTCTCCCAGGGTCCCAAACTTCGTCTTTTTCTTACCACTTCTCAGAGTTCTCCAGTGCCATTTCCAGAGTTTATAAGTGAGAAGGAAAAAATGACTCAATGCCATCTTGTCCGTCCTGCAAGTCTGTGTATGTGCTTTATGTCTTCTGTTGTTTTCCTTCGAGGGGCGGGGCTGGGATTCAGAGACAGAAAGCTGTTTGATGCAGCAGACACACACAGTTAAAGCAAGGGAAGAGCTACTTCTCATTGGCTTACAATCTGGCATGTTACTTCATATACGTTTCTTTCCTGAAGACTTTTCCCTCATTTGCCGCAAAACATCATTTTTCCTAAGCGACACTTTTCGCCCTTGCAGAGTTGTGCCATGGGCCGAGTACTTCTGCTTACAGTGTGCTGGGAGGTCGCAGGATGTGCCGCAGAGTGAGAAGTAGCTCCATCTCGTCTCACTTCACCTGCTCCTGCACTGATCCAAGCGGCAGGCTGAGTTTCTAGGCAACAACCATATCTGCAGGACCTACCGATTTAACAACCCCCAAACTCTGAAGTAACTACATAGTTGTGAAATAACACACATGTAATAAATAGGCCAGCAGTCATTTTCAGTTGATTGAATGAATGATGGATTTTTGAGCTACATGTTCATTTTCTTTGTGTGCCTGAATCCCCATTTTTCTCAAGTTTAGATCATTGTTTATTCATAATTCAACTGCATGTGTGTTGAAACTAGGTTGTGTGCTTTGGCTGTGTGTCTCCACATCCACAGGGCCAGTTCATTGAACATCTCGCGAGTGATGAGGCTCACACATATGTTAGCATAAGCAAACCACTGGCTTTAGGAATGTGTAAAAATATTCATTGAAAGGACCAATCAGCAAAGTTGGGGAGTCGGAAGAGTGAGAGTCCCCTCTTCCCCAAAGCCTCAGGATGCCTCCAGGGACCCTTGCCAGCTGAGTGCATGAAGAGTCTGGGGTGAGGCTCTCATGATTCTTACCAAAAACTCAAAATAGTAGGAGCTTACTTAGCTTCCCAAGAGTTCCTATTTATCCTCAACTGGAATGCTACCGAACAAAGTGCATTTCATTTTACCTGGGAAATGCCGCCCTGGAGGGATTCGTAATGCAGGCACAGCATCAAAATAAACACCTTGACTTCTAGCACAGGGCGCACGGCTTTTGTCCTTATTGCTGATTCAACTGCATCTCTTACCCACTGCAGACTTTACGGTGGGTGAGAGAATGGTGCTGACTTTGCTGCACATTTTCTTTCCGGCAGCTGACGCAGTGCCCGACACGCGCTAGGAGTTAATATTTAATAATTAACTATTCCAGACACTGGTGGCAGTGAGGAGCAGACAAAAATGTGAAAGAACTGGTTGTTTCCCCAAGAACTTACAACTTTGGGGAGGAAGATTAAGAGGGGAAATAAGTGACAGTAGTATAAGTCAGTAAAAGAAATGCTAGGAAAAGATTAAAATGATCACTTCTGGTAGTTCCCACCGCAGAGAAGTTAGTTGCTAATTTATGGAATCAAGGAAGTTTTATGAAGGAAGTGGTTTCCAACTGCATCCGAAAATAATGCCGCCCAGTATGTGCACGTGTAGATTCCTGCTCTAGACTGCAGCCCCTGTCCCCAACTTCTGTTTTTTTTCCTGAAAAGAGAAATTTTTACAAGGTCTTCCTCTTACTAAGGGTCAGCTTCCTGCAGATAGTCCTGAATAACAGTCAATGATTTCGGAACAAAACCCCCCACGTGATGATGATGGGTCCAGATCTGAGTTAGGTTTGAAAATTTTGAACCCAAATACCATTCCAGGGCCTTTGGGAGTCACTCTGTTTTGGTTTAGAAGCAATTTGTTTTTGGCTCCTAAGTGATCTCAGATGGTAGCGGCGTTTCTAATTAGATCTTAGTCCCGATGGCTGTCATTCATTTAAGGGTGTGAACATATTTTTTTTCCCTTAGATGCATTCGTAGTATTTCTGAATTCTCCAATGACCAGGAGAAATTATATAGACTTTCAGAAATTGGATTTTTAACTGAAGGGCTATTAACTCTCTCAAGAAGAGAGAGGATACGTAACAAATTCATTTGAACTCTGTTACTGTCTTATAAAAGAACTGTATATTTTCATAAAATATTTTGCTGAAAGACTACCAAGTTTTTTTTTGGGGGGGGCATTTTACTGATTTTCACTAGGAACCTGGTGAAAAAGGTGGGAAAGAGACAAATCATATTATTTTTCTTTAAATGATTCCTTCAGCACAGAAAGTTTAAGTGACTACTATTTACTGCACAGCAAACCAGGAGCAGTCATTAACTGATGCTATATTATGTGCTTGTTTTATGGCTATAAAAGAGATTTAAAAAACCTTTGCCCCTAATAATAGAGTTCTCGCTAACCACTCAGAACATGAGGGGGTGGGAGTGGGGAAGAAGGAGTTAAAATGAATGTCCTGAGAAAGGCAAGAGGAGGAGGAGGAAAAGAAGGCTGCCCGAGGGAAGCAGCATTTCTTGAGGCAATCTCTCCTAAGGCCACACAGATGGCAGGTTATGTGATGTTAGGAGCGGCTGTGACCCTGGGGTGAAAGGTAACCGAGAAAAAACTAAGGCAAAATTGACTACATGAGGGTTGCTTGTGTGAATTAAACATTTCTAGGCCTTTCCTCTTCTACCTGGAGTAGTTAACATCCCCATTGTTTTAAAGAAAGCTTGCTAGGCACACTGCATTTATTGCATGTACAGCACCTCTCACATTAGCTCTCACCTACTCCTTTGGTGATGTTTTTGCCAGCTTCTCCGCAAGTAGATCTCAGTCTCTTTAGGGACAAGGACAGAGTCTGTAGATTGGATTCCACAGGAGGGGGCGCAGGTCCTTCTACAAGCTAGGAAGTCAATACATACCTTTCACGGGGATCTCACTGAAATGGGCGTAAGGGGTGTCTGTTGTGTTTATCTCCAGCTCAAGACAATTCCCGTTCTCCGAGGACTAAGGCTCTGGCCTGTCCCACCTGTGGGTCCTCAGAGGTGGCCCCTGAAGTCCTGCGGTCACTGTGGAGTTGTCCTTGAGAGGACACATGGACCTAGTGAGACTCTTTCTCTTAGGCCTTTGGAGTTTGAAATAAGGGAGAAAAAGACACTGAGTTTCTTACTAAGAAGCACCCTTTGCTAGAAGAAAGGAAGGTCCGCAAACTGCCGTGTTCCTGTATGTGGCACACACTCGGGCTGTCCACCAGGAGGCGGGGCTTCCACTGTAGTCTAGAGATGGCCATAAACCCATAACCTAGTTCTACCTAAAGATATTCAGAGACCCAGTTCTGTATGATCAGATGTAATCAAAGTCTGCTGAGAAACATTGATTGTTCCTTGATGAGAGAGAAAGAAGAGTAAGTTTGTCTCTGCTTTAGCCACCTTCCTTACCCCAGCTTCCTGCATTTGAAAGGAATGCCTGGTTTAAGGCAGCCACCTTGTGATCATGAGGCAACCAAGCACAAGAAAGACTGGCACTCTGAGGCTGGTGACGTGGAAGGGTGGAGAGTCTGGCTCCTGGATGACGTCGTAAAATGGCAAAACTAGCCCTGGAATAACTGAAACGTTATTTTGCCGGATAATTGAATCTATTTATTTCTGAAACCACTCTTAGTGAGTTTTTTGGTTACTTGTTATGAATGTCTCCTAAGAAAGGACCACGTGACCAAGATATCCCTTATACTCTATCAGATTCACCAGTATACTTCCTATAGATGCTTTTCCCCATTGGCAACTAGAGTAAATTTCTATGTTGTCCAGCCAAAGAAATATCAACTTATTATATAGGATTTTCACAAAATGCTCGAGGCTTTTCTTTATATCACAGGAGGAAGTCAGGAAAATGTTTATCCAAATACAAAGAGTAAATAATACATGTTCTGTCTTTCTTGAGTTTTCTTCTGCAATTTAACTTCACTCTGGATGAAAGCAACAAGAAGTCCCAACACTGCTATTGCTGTTATGAGCTCAGCTTTGAGAAAGAATTAAAAAGAGAGGTGACAGGATTCAAGCACAGCTTGATCAAAGGCAGTAACCAAATAAATGCAATTCAGAGTTACCGTTGAATGTCACCTGAGGTGACAGTGAAGTTTAGGTACAAGTATGTAGCAAAAGCATTTCAAACCAGCATATCTCAGTTTTAAGGGGATAAGATAACATTTAGTAGAAGCTATAAAGACATTCATTTCCTTTGAGCAAGTAATCCTAGACTAGAGAATTTTTCCTAAGGAAATATTTTGACAGATGTAGGACAGATGTTTCTTTTTGTAATAGAGACAAGAAACTGAAAAAGAAAAACATTAAATATTCAACAACAAGAGAATAATGGAGTTAATTACAGCATATCAATAAGAGGAACTACAATACAACCGTTAAACATAATTATATAAGCAAGGTAAGAGTGCCGTTAACATTTATGATACGTTTTTTTAAAAACCACAATACATAATAATATGTAAACTGTGATTGCAATTTCAAATAAGATCTGGAAGGCAGAAGAAAAAATGAAAAGTAGTTTTGGAGCTGGGACTTGAGAGCGATGTCCCCTCTTATTCACTGTTGTTCCAGTGCGTGTCAGTGTTCATGCCAACTGGGTGTCATGCGAGGAGCATCACCTGTGCGTAGAGTTTTTCTCTTTCCAAACGTCATGTGGACTTAAGAATTTGCTCCTTTATATTCTTACACTAAATTATGTGAACGATGGGAAACTCTTGAGGAGCCCAGAGCCGAGAGCTGACGGGGCCGCTGTCAGAAGGGGCACCGACGTCCAACCCCCAGCTCTGCGAGGCCGAGGCCGTGGCAGGTTGACGCCGATGCTCTAAGTGGTGTTGGAGTGGTCCCCCTCCTTTCTAACCCATCATTTCCCCTTGTTGTGTCCTGGGAGGCTGTTTGTCTCTTACCCTTGGGAAGGTTTCTGAGCCTGCAAAGTCCTCCCCTGGGTCTGGGGGGTCTCTCCCTTATGGCTGAGGCTGTGATCAGGGGCACACTGCACACGCTGCCGGGGAAGTATCTCAGTGACTGAAGGTGGGTCCTTCTACCAGGATGGGCAGCCCTTTTCTTGACGAGACTGTAATGGGTGCAATGGCCACATCGGGAAGATGCTTTCCCCTGTCCTTTCAGATGAGAAAGTGCAGGGATATGGCAAATGGGGGCTGGGCAGAGACAGCCTGGGAGTGAACTTCTGGAGGAAGCAAACACACTAAACTCCACTTCCATGTTGCTTGTGGCTTTAAATAAGAAAACACTAAATCACAATGGTCATGTTCAGTGGTACCTTCAGCAGAGATGAATACACCCCTGGAGAGAAACCTCAGACATTGAGCATTATGAGTAGGAAATCTAGTGTCCCAGCCACAAGAATCACACACTGTCTTTTTGGGGCCATGAGAGGGCGGTGGCCTTACACAGACACACATCTGAGGTATGGTGGTTCTTAACCACAGGAGCCACCCCCCACCCTGCCGTAGGCATTTGGAAATTCGGGGGAGAATTTGTGATGTCAGAACGACTGGGAGGTGTTACCAAGTTCAGTGAGCACAGTTCAGGATGCTAGTTTCCTACAGCTCACCTGAACAGTGAAGAATCACCCCTCCTAAAGTTCTGATAGTGCCCCATAGGAACCCCACAGGAAACCAAAGCTGGGAATAATCATGACAATACTGTCAAGAATGGAAGGCGTAAGGCGACTGCAGGAGAAAACCCCCTTCTCTGAATGTTGCGTTTCGTTTCGATGGCAGTGATTCAGCATTTCGGGAATGCATCCAATACATGGGGAGAGGCTTTTGCTGGAGACCCTTCTACAGCACTGTCCCAGGAAAAACCAGCTGCTTTGGAACTCTCCAGTTAGATTCATTCTGAAGAGGGTGACATTGTTTTAGAGAGGAGCTTACAAAATTCATGTTTCAAAAATACACCTGCAGGAATTCTTTTATCAGCCTTTGTAACTTTTCCATGCTTTTATAATTTTATCCAGGCTTCTGCAATGGTGAATCTGATGACAGAGTACCTGTCAGTTAAAAATGTATAGGAATGATACTTTCCATTCACGTTTTGAGCCCAATTCTTACTCAGAACAACCCAGCAGGTGTTTGGCCTCACATATATTGTAGTTTTCCAGTGTGTGGATAGCTGGGTTGGTGCTAATATGTTTAGCCGTGTAGCGTGATAGACGTGGAACTGAAGCTTCTGCGTGGTGAACTGATTGAGCGGAAGGCAGCCTCGGTATCACTTATTCTTTATCAGCTTCTTGCAAAAGAAGCTGTGATCTGTGATCTATCCCTGTGATCACACAACTGCTGTGATGTTTACTCAACCTGTAGTTTTAGGGTTTGACTAAACCTTTTAATTTTAATCTCCTTTTTCCTATGACTGATTATTCATTATTACAGAGGATTAACGTAAGGAAAGGATTAGTCTGGTGATGATCCTTCCTTAGATGCATTCTCTGCTACATAACCGGGAAAAGCAGAAATTGAAGCATGTCGCCCATCAGGTTGGGGGTGGGTGAATACATTAAAAAGGAAGCATCATCAACTCATTTTCCGTCTTTTCTATATGCCACGAGTACACATGAAAGTTTTGCAGCCCTAAATTCAGGCTTCTTCCTAGTAGGGAGCTTATTTCCCTTTAAGAAAAACTAAAATCCCCTTCCTCTACCCCCCTTCCCTCTCTGTAAAAAGGATTCTAGCGCTTTGGCTAGTTCTCAAGGTATTTTCATTCTCCAAGTGCTTTATCTTTACCCGTCTTGAGTAATGGAACCGAGTGGGGAAAAAAAAGTAACTTTAAAATCTTAATACACTCTCTCAGCCCTTTCCTTTTCCCCTTGCACCATTTTTGCCCTGTTGCTAAGGTTACCGTTAAGTCTGTGGAGAGAGGGGTGTGGATCCTGACCGGCGGTGGGTCATCTTCCTAGGTGGCTTTTTGGAGCCTGAACTTCCAGTGCACTTATGGGAGAAAAATTCTCTAGGGACTGGAGGGAAAAAGATAAAAGAGTGTTTTTCTTAGTTTGCAGATCAAAATAGAAACCCGATACTTGGCCGTGTTTTTCAGCACTCCCTAACCCACGAAAAAAAAAAAAACGGTCAGGAGAGGCAGGGCTGGGCGCTTCTCTCCGTGTAGGAGGCTGTAATCCCATTCCAGGAGGCATCCCCTCGGAGCTCGCAGCCTGGGTGGCCAGGGAGGCTCCCTCCCGGAGAGAGGAGCCGAGAGCCAGGGAGTGGCCAGGGCAGGGCGGAAGGTGAGCGGTCTGTGCTTATCCGTCCTTATACCGCCCGGAGCTGCTCCGCACGGGGAGCTCGCGTTGGGAGGGCAGACAGAAACAGCTTCTTTGTTTTCTGCTGTTTTAAGTGGGAGGAATGTGATTATATTATTTCACTCTTTGTTTTCTCTTTAGCTTGACTTCTAGAGTATGCCATTTTTCTCCCCCCAACAGATATCACCAACCTAAAAATGGTTTGTAGTGAAGGCCTCTTGAGTGGATATGAGAAAACAGACCAGGTGGTCAGTAAGGAGAGACACTTCCCCTTTCTGTAAATTCTGTTAGAGGCTTATCACCTGCTGTTTCTGTTGGCTTGCATATTCAATGCTGTCCTGTCTGTGTGGAGGACTGATACTGAAATTTCAACCTTCCTCTGCAAAACGTGGCTGAGAGCATCTGCCCTTTCCTCCCCGTGGCCTGTGCCTTCCACTGCACCAAATCACACACCCTGCCGTAAATAAGGCTTCCTTCAAACATTCTCTAAGTGGGCCACGGGCAAGTAGAGTCAGTAGAATCTACCCAGTCCACGTATCTTTTTGTGATGGCATCTAAAGGTGTTCTTGGACTTGAGATTTCTAGGAAGACAACACCACCAACAAAACTACAGAAGGAGAAAGACTAAGTCCACGTGATGAATGAAAACCATCGACATTTGATTGTAGACTTAAATCTTTGTGCTGTGTGTCCTATTGGGATCTTAGCAACATTCCAGCTCCTGTCTGTTTCTCCCGTCACTGTAGCATCTGCAAGCCTGGAAACCACATTTCACTAGGCTTCTGGTTTAGGTTCTACGAATGAAAGACACTCTTTGAGGCTGAGAACAGAACAGAGGAAAGAGAGAGAAAGAAAAGCTGTCGTTGACAGGAGCTATGGACAAGCATGTGAGCCTTGGAGCTCTTACTCTTACATATTACAGTGTATGAGGTCTGTCCGGAAAAAGTCCAGCTGTTGCTAATATAACGAGAACGGTTTGTACAACATCCATGTGATGTGGAAGCCAAGGAGAGTGGACTGGAAGGTGCATGCATGAACAACGATGACCTCACTGTACTAGTCAGCGGGGGCAGCAGGCGCCACTGAGTGAGCATGTGTACCCTATGGCCACTGCATTTGAAATGACTGAGTGAGTAGAGTAATGAATTTGCATGAAATCTTATGTCAAGCTTGAACATTCCTCTGCGGAAACTATTCGGATGAATCAGAAGGCTGCAGCTGTGGGCAACCGGTGATTGGCAGCTTCATCATGACAACATGTCCGCTCATGCATCACATCTCGTGCAGTTTTTTGGCAAAACATCAAATCACCCAGGTGACTCAGTCCCTCTGTAGCCCAGATTTGGCATCTTGCAACTTCTGGCTTTTCTCAAAACCAGAAATGGGAGAGATTTCAGACTGTCGATAAGATTCAGAAAAATACAACAGGGCAGCTGATGGTGACTGCGAGAACTGTGTGAGGTCCCAAGGTGCCTACTTTGAAGGGGACTGAGGTGTCCTTGTCCTGTGTGCAATGTTTCTTGTATCTTGTATCTTCTTCAATAAATGTGTCTATTTTTCAAATTACATGGCTGGGTACCTTCTGGACAGATCTCATATTGTTCCATGTAGTTTGTCCATGGTACTTATTTGTTGAATTAAAAAAAAGAACTATGCTTACACATTTGCTTTAAAATAATTTCAGATATAATATTTGTTAGCTGAGTACTAAATGAATCAGGCTACCACACTTCCAAAACATTTTTTTTAAATGTCTGATGTTATTATACCAGGGAATGGTTCATCTCAGTATGAATAATGTGGAACCATTGCTTATTCATTTATGCATCTACTCAGTAAATATTTATTGATCACCAACTGTGCATCAGGAGTCATGATAAGTATTTGGGACACCTCAGGGAGTAGAAGAGGCAGAAATCTGTGCCCTCTTCATCTCACTGCTTTGATTTGATCTGAATCTTGAGTCTGGATGCTCTTTTTCTGTGTTAAGGGCTTCACTGTGACTAAGGCAGTTGCTCTTGTTGGAATACGTGTCCTAATTCCAGATCGAAGTGGAAAACTGATTCTCTGTATTAGGAAGAAGCACAGAATCCAAGGCCCTGTCTGTGAAGCTCATCTTCCTGGGGTCCGGAACGTAAGGATGCCGCTCTCTGTTTTTCTTGTTACCTGATGTCACATGCATATATGGATAAAATGTCTTCCTGTGTGAACCCCTGAATGCCTACCCTTGATGAGAAGCAGTCGAGGTCAGGCAAGGTTTCTCCTCAAACCTCAGCAAGTTGTTCTACCTGGATGGGTCACACTGAGTAGCGTTCTCATTCAAGTTCGTTCTTACCTGTGGTTTACAATATTGTTTTTATTGTTCATATTTAGACATAAAATAGTTTGGCATGGTTTCAAATTCTACAGACTGTTTTTGTCCTATTTTCATGAAGAAGTCCTCATTATCTTTGCTTATATGCACCCTCGGAGGGATTTCTGGGATGAGACTGACTCATTGCTTGTGACTAAGTTTAAGAGATTTTCTTTGACATGGATAAGTCTATAGTTAATTCTAACATGTAATCATTCTGAAATATTAGGTAATGTAATTGTGGTAAATGATGGAAATGTATCGACGTCATGTATATCTTTTGTCCTTCTTAGTACATTTAATACAGGGGGAGGAGAGTGCACCCAATGCCATTGAGGGTATTTTACTTGTATTCATGAATAAAGGAGGCTGAAGTGGTCACTGGACTCCTGGTGGTTTCAGAGTGGCCAGAAGGAAAGTAGGGACCATTAGCAGTCCTGGTTGAGGGAGAGTCTCAGGCACCTTTACCTATACGACCGTATCCAGGCTCTGCTTCCTGCCTTCTGCGACAGAGCGGAGAGGGTGAAATTCCCACCAGTGCTGAGAAGGGTGGGGCAGGGGCCGGGCGCCCTGAGATCTGCTGATCCGGCCAGAGGAGCGAGATCCAAGAGCGCTGCCTATTTCCAGCCGTTTGGACGGCTGGTATTTGGCCTGTTCAACAGGCCAGCTGAACGTGGACTTTAAAAATTTAAGCCAATTACTACAGCATGGATTATTTTTTTTAAGAAGATGGAAAACGTATGCTTGTAGATTCTTACTCTCTGTGTTCCAACATGAAGATAGAAAACAAAGTCAGGCCAAATATATCATTATTTTACCCAGTGTGTGTTGCTGGCTGCCTGGATATGAAGCAGATGGAGCCAGGTAGGGGTCAAAAAGTGGTAAAGAGAGTGGGCAGGGAGAAAAAAGAGGAGGGTACCGGGAAGACTTTTAAATCAGTCATAAAAAAATATACAAGGAAAGGAAATACTGGAGGCCTACTTTTAAATAATGGCTCCGAATTGTTTTAAATCAACCAAAATTTAGAAAATTGAGAGCTAATTTTCATCTTTTCCATCCAAGCCTATCTAAGTATTCTAAAAGAAAAAAAAAATCCAAACAAACCTCATAGGACAGCACAGCAATAGAAAAATTAATTTTTACTGTGTGTCAAGTAGTAGTAGTAGTAGTAATAATAATAATAATAATAAGCCATTTTAAAAACCAAGCATGAGGCAGAGCTGGGGAGAAACAGGACGAGGCTTAACAGTTGCTCTCTCTTTCGTAGCGTTTCCGCCTTAACCCACCTATTAACATTGTGCATGTGATTTATTTAAGTAAAGGAAGGCATGTAAATACACTCGGTATCGGAAGGCATAGCTGGAGATGTGCCAGCTTCGACGTGGGGCGGGTGGAAAGCCGTCAGCAGGCCCTGGGCAGCACACTCCTGTCCTGTTGGCTAACCAAGGGGCAGTGCTGCAAAGAAATCCTAAGCAAATATTTTTTTTTCAGTTAATGGGCTCCAAATTTCACAAAATACTTCAATCTCGCTCTGCAGTTCCATTTCCCTTCCACATTCAATATCCAACCTTTTAAATTACACATTTATAGGCCAACATTTGCTTTAATAAGTTTTAAGAAGGCCTTCCAAGTGGGTGGAGACATGCTTTGGCTTGGTTCAGGCTGTGAATTTCTTCTCCTTTCCATGTCATTTTCTCCAGATTTCTGCTCTAGTTTAGGGAATGGGTTGAGGGCAGGGAAGAAGCGGGGGGTCTGGGGGCAAGAATGGGGCAGGGCATTCATTCCCTCTATGGTCTCGGGGTACCTTTTCTTGGGATGAAATCTCAGGGAGCAGCCACAACCTTTTTATATGCCAGCTGACGTATCTATAATATCTTCTTTATCTCTACTAAGATTACTTTCACCAAAATTATTTCTACCAAGAAATATTTGAGATTATAATTAAAACCACATACAACGAATGGGGTAACAAAATTAGGAAGTGAATTTAAAAGCCATATAGTACAAGCAAAGAAAATACAATGAGCCACAAATTATATTCTGAACTTTATAGTAACCAAACAAATACAAGAAATAGAAACATATTAATTGGGTGAGGTCTTGCAATGTGCCCAGCTCTGTACCTGAACACAGAAAAACACTCATAATAATGCATAATAATGTCCAGCTATAGCATCTTTGGTATCTTTACTCTGGAGAAAATTTGGTGTTAATTTGCTTTGTTTGGACTGTAGTTAACTATGATAAGCAAAATATACCTTAAGCAACAGCCATGTCTAGGGACTTAGGCACTATTTGCAAACATGTTCACGAACACGAAAAGACACTGTTTCCACGTGTAATTGAGGAGTCTGGCAGCAGGCCAGAATCCTATGTGCAATCTTTCAAGCCTCACCATTGGCAATTCAAGCTTTATCTGGCAGACCCCCTGGGGAAAGTGCCCTTCCACCCTTGGTGTCCAGTCTGAAGGGAATCACAGTCAGAGACTCAGCCCCATGCAGTGTGGCTGAGCTCTTACACATACCTACCTACCTTCCTAGGCCAAGTTCCTCCATTCAGAGGCTTCTTTATAAGGACCTTTAAGACACTGCTACACTCTCCATGTTCTGTTCTTTTCCACTCCTCGTTTCCCTCCTGCCATCCCAGGTTTTTCTCAGCAGTGAGACAGTCCCCCATCTGCACTGATACATCTGACCTTTGCCTAAAAGCTGATGGGGGAGGTGGGACTGGAATTCTGTTCTGCCTCTTGAATATACTGCCCCGGGAAGTGAATAAAGGCTTGGGTGATGTTCCAGTTTGGCTCATTATCTTAACTAACCACCTCATACCTGGCAGCTCAGCCTCTTCCAGTTCAGCTCCCGATAGTGATTAGATATTAGGCTTTGGAACAGAGACACAATTTACGGTTCTTGCTCAGGGTTGAATAGCTGTTTATCCATAACGACCAGGCCGCTTCTCTGAATTCCAGACTCTGCTCGTCAAGGGGAATGAAGTGCATCAAGGTTTCACAGACAGGACACAAAAAATGTTGAAAGTCTTAGGTTCTCAGATACTTTGCTGTACAGTTTGGGCGTGAAACATCCTGCAGATTTTCTAAGTTTCAGTTTTCTCAACTACAAAATGAGAACCTTTGGGTAAGTGGCTCTCTAAGGTGTCTTCACTCTGTGTTCTTTCTTGTGAAGAGAGTGCTCACCTGAGTCGTCCTCACCTCTCCGCTCCTGGATGTATTTAGGTCGCAACACCTGTCACTCCATTTGACGGGGTTATGGGAGTGGTGGAGAGAGGAGGCTGGGGCGGAGGGCATGGTCTTTCTTCGGCGCCTTTGGGAACACCTGCCCAGTCCTCAGTGATCTAATGGGGAGCTGTAGGACTGAGATAAAAATTTAGGTTTTCTCTGAAAACAAGAGGAATTTGGCCTGGGAATTTGATAACTTTATGCGTACTTCCCAGAGCAGACAAGTTTGTGGTTTAGTTTTAGGTCATCCTCAGGTTACTTTGTAGACACTTGGCAAATGATACTTTCTTTATGAATGTAGGAGAATGCTTACTCTTGTATTTATGAAATGTGTAGATTTTTGAACAAACACGGATGTTGTGGATCGAATTGTCCTTCCAAACCTCGTATGTTGAAAGCCTAACCTCCGGTGGGATTGCGTTTGGAAGTGGAGCCTGCAGGGTGGTGAGTGGAGTTAAACGGGATCGTGGAAGTGGGGCTCCAGTTCCTTAGGACTGTGTCCTGGTGAGGAAGGTCGCTGGAGAGATTCCCTCTCTGCCCGTGCACGGAGCAAAGGCCATGAGGGGACACAGCGACAAAGTGGCCACCTACAAGCTAGGAAGAGAGGTTTGCCCAGAAACCAACTCTGCTGACACCTTGATCTTGGACTTCCAGAACTGTGAGAAAAATAAATGTTGCTTAAGCCACCTACTCTGTGGTGTTTTCTTATGGATGCCTGAGCAGACTAAGACAATGGGAGAAAACAATCATCTGCATAAAACTCATCGTCTAAACACCAAGCAAACAAAAAAGTGGCATGGTATTGAATGGCTGACGGACTGTAAGAAGAGAATATCCCTTTGACCCTGACTTTGGAACAGGTTCCTTCAAGCAGCACAGGTTTGCTGACACAGGGTCAGGTTACAGTCTTCGTGGGTCCGATCACATTATTCGTTCTGCCAAGAATGGCATTTCCTTAAAAACATTTTAAATATTTATAATTGTTTTTCAGTTTTCATATTTTAGTCCTTAGGCAGTTCAGAACATTTAGCGATAGTAGTGCATATATGTAAATCTACATGAAATAACATCATTATGAATTTTAAGAGTAAAAATGACAGGCAGAGCTGATAAGATAGAAGATGGTGTAGGAGGAAAGTCGGAGCAAAATGGAGGGAACTAACGCCTCGCTTTGTAAATGGGAGAGCTGAGAAATACTATCTGAAGTAGATGGAGGAAGAAATAGGAAACACAGTTCTTTAAAGTTACAAAAATTACCAGTAGTAGAGTTAAAAATAAAAAAAAAAGTGAGTTTTTACAGGAAAAGGAGCTAGTTCGTAAGCTAGATTCCGCATTGTTTATAAAGACCAATAAACTACTCCAAAAGCTGGCACATGGAGACACAGAAACATAAGGCTGTTGTTTGGAACTGGGATCCCAGCCGGTCGCCAGGGGGCGGTACTGGGGTCCCCATCAGTAGAGCCCCTGTTTGCCATCCAGTTTCTGAGCAAATCAGGGAATAAGACAAGGAGTGAGTTGATGGGAGATTCAGTTCAGCCTTGTTAATAATAAAGGCTAAGTTGGAGTACGTGGCTCGTTCTGAGAGCTAAAAGGTGTGTTCAGTGTGCTCCGGGAAGAACTCGATGCACACAGTTATGACAGTGCGGGACCAGGGCAGCCGTCCCCATGTTGTGGGAAGAGTCCGCATCGGGGAGACCTCAAGAGAAGCCTTCCCCTGGGGCTCCAGCTCCCAGGGACAAAAAAGGAAGAAGAAAGGAAGAAATGCCAGCGTGAGACCGGAAGTCCTCACCCCACATCATCTCTAATGCAGAAGCCCCACCTAAATCTGCTTATTTTGTTCACTGAGACATGGGTTCGCAATGCTGTCTTAGCACCGTCCTGCTGTTTTGGATGCTCAGTAGCCTTGTTTTCTTTTCTCCTGTGTGAATAAATTCGAGCAAGAGTGAGAATTCAGGGAGGGTGGAACTTCATGCCCTTTGAACAGGCCGAGGGGGTTACTTCCAACAAAACTTGGACCCTTCTTCGTTGCTCCCCATCCCGTTTACTCCTTCCACTCCATTGCGCTAAGAACATATTTCTTTAATCCCCAGAACTAAACATCCCTTCTTCCTCCATTTTTCAGCTGGTCGAGAACTTGGCATTCACAGTATCTGGATCAGGGTCATAGTAACACAGGAAATGTTTGTATGTGAAAATGTATTGAGCTGTATACTTAATGAGTGCACTTTGCTCAATTTGCAATATGTGTTATACACCAATTAAAAAATAAATGGTCACTTTTAATTTCTTGGCAGTTTCTGTCCCTGCCCCAAACTGGCACAAGCGTAGGTGTGGCCTTCCTACCAGACTTTAATTACAACTGTGTGTTGAAGGCGGGGCTTTCTGAATCCTCCATGACCTGCCAATGTTTTTCAGTCTTTTAAATATTTCTTTTCCTCAAGACTTACCTGTTTTCAATGTACAATTACCTTTCTCCTTCACCAGCTCTTTTTAACTGAGAGACAAAATGTACAAGCCATTACAAAATATGGTTTGTTACTTTTTGCTGCATTAAAATAGAACAGCTTCTGCATGACAAAAACACCATGAGTGAAATAAATATGGATGAAAAGACTAAAATGAGAAAAATATCAAACACTCAAATCAAGTCAAAGGATTATGTTCCTAATATGGAGTGCTGACCAATTTATAAAGAACCCAATAGAAAAATGAACACATAAATGAACAAAAAAAAATCCGTAATATGTAAAACTCCAAACCCATGAACAGATGCATGCTTACAATAGAATACTATGCAGCTATTAAAAATGAGGAAGTTCTTTTTATTTAAACATGAAAAAAATCTAAGTTGAGTTTTTAAAAATCCAGTAAATAAGCACAGCGTGCAGGTTATACTAATAATTGTGCCGAGAAGGAGAGAATGCACGCATGAGGGAGGGGTGGGTCCAGAGCTGGCTGAAATGTGTGTTTGGGGGACCAGGGAGGTCATGGTTAATAGGGAGAGACTCTGCAATAGTCATAACTTGTGTAGCCTTCTTTCCCACTGTATCCAACCCTTTCCTTGCCTTTTAGTTCTTTGTTCCTTTCCCTAAACTTGCCCCTTTCACCCCTAGGGGTTCATAGTCCTGCTATCTTAACATGGCCAGTCTCTCTGACAAACAGTTTTGTTTGTGTTAGTGAATTGTTGTAGAATTCCCCCCAGTTGTTAGGTCAGTTTTAAGAGAGGACCTGCAGGATGTGGGTATCTACCATCCTTTCCATGGTTGCGTGGCCATGATCTTTGAGGCGCGAGGGTGCCTTTGGTACCTGCTGGGCAGCTGTGGCTAGAAATGTTTGAAATGAGAATGCTTAATGGTTTAATGTTCTCAGAAACAGGAAATGCTAGAAATTATTTGATTTTGTGTGGTGTTTTTCTCCCTGATGACTGCCAAAAGTCCAATTATTTTATCAAAATAATAAGGTTTCCAAAGGAAAATAAAGAGCTCCTTTTGAAAGGAGAAGGAAACATGAGGTCGTTGAAAATATTGCAGAGTATCTCATGCCCAGACCCCACCCTGCAGCCACAGAACAAAGCGAAGACGATGCTGGGGAACAGCAGAGAGCAGGAGAAAATAGAGGAAGTAAATGCCTCCCCAAACAGAAAAGATAAAGGGTAAAACCAGAAGGCATCTGGGAAGGAAGGATGGGAGTCACAGGCACTGCCTGTGCCCCTGGTCTGTGCGGAAAGGCGGAGCCCTGGCCCCTCTGCACTGCGGGCGAGCACAGGCACTTAACGCTTCGAAAGGGGCAGCAGCCAAGCAACTCGGTGGGTGCCCACCGGCAAGGACTAGTCTAAGGAGCAGACTAAGGAAGCAGGATTCTCGCTCTGAAAGGGAGAGAAGACCGTCTATATGGCTATAGAGTCATCTCCAGGGTAGACTTCTTTAAAAAAGAAGGTAGATAAAATAATGGATAGTGTGCTACCATTTACCTAATGGATTGACAAAAATATAAATGAAAAGTATATCTATATTTTCTTTAAAAACAATAGGAAGGTAAACTATAAAATTAAGCAAAATGGTTCCTAATGGGGGAGGGAACAGGATGGGGAAAGGGACAGAAGTTGATCTTTGAATCTACCTGGATTTATAGGTTTGATTTTGGAATCATGTATATGTTTTACATATTTATAATATAAGTATTAAATTAAAAACAATTCCTCAAAAGGGAAATTAAGAAAAAGACAAATGCATCTAACTGTGTATCAAATTAGAGGCATGATCATACAGTGAGGAATTATTCTAAGTGCCTGGAAGACAGTGATTTGACTGCACTCTCTAGGGTATTCTCTACGGGAAACTGTAGAACCAGGAAAGGGCTCGCTCAGCAATGGCAACACACAATTTGCAGGGACCATGAAAGAGGGAGAGATGGGGAGGGAAACCCATAGGCTTAAGAAGTCTGAGGGGGTGCATCTGAATCAATTGTTGTGTATCGACGGTATCTGGATTCTTATTCAAACAAAAACATTCTAAGACAAAACATTTTAAGAAGTGTAAAAAAAAAATTCTAAGACAATTGGGGAAATACGGATATTTACTGGAAATTTCCAGATATTAAGAAATCATTGTTAATATTTTAGGTATGAACATTTGATTAAGGTTAAATTTTATTTTAAAAGGAATTCTTAGGATTTACTGGTGTAAATGGAAAACTTTAAAGACAAAACGACGCCTGGGATTACTTCAAAATAATCCCAGGGGGAGGAAAACTGATAGGTACATGGGAGTTCGTTAAGCATCTTACTTTTTTTATATCTTTGAAATTTTCCAGGCTACAAAATTAAAAGTTCTCACTGAACAGTACCCTAGCAAGTTCCATGAGGAAGGTCTTCTTCACACAATTGAATTCTTTTCTTTGGACTTGGGTACTTGTGTCCTCTCCAGTGATATAAAGATAACTCCTAAAGATAATGTACTCTTTCAGGGCACAAGAAAATGATGAAGCCTTTGGGGATGTCAGAATTCAGAGGCTCAGAGTTCATTTCCATGTGCACCTATTAAGCACCTACTAAATGCCAGGTGCTACAGTGGATACTTAGGTGCACAGATGAAGATACCTTCAGAGGGAATGCAATCTAATTGCAGTCAGCCACATTTTCAAATATTCAGAATTAGCAGCTGCCTGTCCCAACACTTTCATGAAGGTTGTGTTACATATACTTTTTTTGAGACTGTATAACAGAAAAAAAAAATCACATTAATAATTTAAAGTGTGAAAATTTAAAACAGATTTTCTACTTAGAAATGGTGCAGCAAAGGAGAATGTTTACAAATAGTTCAGTACATTAATGATACATGTTTAAGGTTCTGTGACAACTGTTGAAACAAGCCCTCTTCTAGGGAACCTGTCCACATGGCATGGCGAACATAGCCCAGCTCCTGATTCGGAAAAGCAATGGGGAGTGAGTCAGCACACAGGAAGCCAAACCCGTGGATCGGTTTTCCCGCAGGGAATCAGGCCTGCATTGTACCTAGGCTGCTTGGAGGCTTGCTTTTTGCTAAAATTCCCTCACCCTGAATTGAGGCAGCAAATGTTTGCTGCATATCTTTGAAGTAAGTTCCTAAAGTCTGTCCTAAACCTCCCAAGTATGGAGTGTAACCAGTTCAGCCACTTCTCCCCTTGCATCTGCAAAGTCCTTCTCTTTAAAGTAATGAGCGACATTCTTTCCTTTGTTATCTGTGAAAGGTAATCACCTGCAGTGAACCGGTGCCTAGAAAATGAGGAGCACCCTTGATGTAATGTGCTCAGAAAAGCAGTGAAAGCCTGTCTGGGCAGGGGGCGGGGCTCTCCCTCACTCAGAGAGTGACCACGCCGTCCCCTTTTCTCCACAGGACTTCTGTAGTCCGTGTGAATTTGTTCGTGGCATCCAAAACACATGGACCCTGCAGGCCGGGGTCCGCATCATCCTCTACTTCACAGATTTTCCTGGTGATGGAGAAAACCAACCCACCTTCTGTGTGCCTGACTATTGGATTAATAGTTGATTCAGAGCCTTGGTTTTTCCATTTTTTCTGTTGCCCACTTTTGGGGCACTTTATTTTTTAATTAAAAATTCTCTTAAAGATGACTGGGGGGCAGGAAATGGAAGTCTGAGCGATGCTCAAGTACACATGTTAGTCATGTGGCTCCTCGTTAGCAGCTCTGTGGAATTTCTATGGAGAAAGTAAGCTCTTGGCTCACCTGGGCCTTCAAGGTCGTCGCTGAAGTCCTGCCGACTCTAATGATACGTGTTTTTTTTTAATTTTACAATTTTATATTTAGTGCATGATGGCTTTGCTTACCATCTTCTTTTGATTTAAAATGACTTCTTTCTTGGAAGATGCTTTTTAGTAATTAATTAATACATTGGTTTTTTAGTTCTGGATTTAATGACATACAAATTAATGTTTCCTATGTTATACTAGCACAAAACACTTTTGGAGTGAGTCCTTCAATTTCTTTTTTTTCTTTGTATTGGGTTCAGGTCTACAGCTTAGTGGTTAGACAATCATATACTTTCTGTAGTGTTTCCCTCATTATTTCCAGTGCCCACCTGGCACCATACATAGTTATCACAATATTATTGACTATATTCCCTGTGCTGTACTTTATATCCCTGTGACTATTTTGTAACTACTGATTTGTAGTTACTAATCCCTTCCCCTCTTTCTCCTCTTCCCCTAACCCCCTTCCCATCTGGCAACTACCAGTCTGCTCTCCGTGTCTGTGAGACTGGCTAAGGTACACATATACCGGAATATTACTCAGCCATAAGAAAGAATGAAGTCTTACCACTTGCAACAGCATAGATGGACCTAGTGGGTATTACGCACAGTGAAATCAGTCAGTTGGAGAAAGACAAATACCCTGTGGTTTCACTTATATGTGGAATCTAAAGAACAACATACATATTTTTTAACGAAGATCTTGTATAAAACACACTATTACTCTCTCATTGTTCTTCCTCCAAACCAAGCCTATAGTAAGTACGTAAGGTGAACTTAACTAACTCTGGGTTGTCTAGCAAATGAAGATACGAGTGGTGTAAGGAGTTTATTTGAGTCAATGGTAGATTCGGGAAGATAGCTTATTTGCCAGATGGCAGCCAATCTATTATTTTGTTTCTAGTATTTAACACAAATTTAGCCTTTTATGTACTTTCTATACTTCCATGTGTCTAGCCATGATGAATGGTGAGATAGTCATCAGGTTGCTGACAACTGCTGATGACATTGACAGCCAGTGCCCTTGATTAAGACAGAACATTTTGGGCAATCACTTCCCAAAACGAGATTCTTAGGTTTGGGGGGAATGTTTTCTCTCTATTACCATTTTGTTGAGATTTAGGGAAGGGCAGTGGAGATTGAGAATCAAGTTTTGTATTATTATCATTATTGTTATTTTACTTGTAGTTTTGTGTTGATCCTAGCTATGTCTGAAGAAAGTAACACACTTGTCTTGACCATTGGCTAATTTGATTATGCAATTTCTTCTGTTATTACTAAAAACCAAAAGGGTGGAACTTATCCATGGCAAGAAATTATTCATCAGAGATGTACAGAATCATACCATCAATTACAACAGAAAATGACATTGTTTTGTTTTTAAACCAGTTTTCAATATTTTCTTGTTAATGCTCGACCATGTTTGAGAATAGACTGCTCCACTTCTGGCCAACATGGAGGCGTAGCTGGACACGCTGTGCCTCCTCTCACAACCAAGATTAAGGACAACAAAAATATAGAACCAGAAAAAAAGAAAACCCACCCAGGACAGAGAGAAGTGTGGGAGTCTGACAACAACGATTCACCCAGACCGGTAAGAGGGGCGGAGTCGGATCACGGTGGGATAAGCCGGTGGTGGTCCCGGTGCTCAGTCACCCCAGGCGCACAGGCGGCGGCGTTGCCAAACATGAGGAGGCCAAGAAGGGGGCACAAGGCAGCTAACCGCGGACACACATTCTCACAGAGATAAACCAGGCGAAAACAGGCAGCAAGACAAACTGTGGGACTCAGGGCCCCAGCGCTGGGAAGTGAAGCCTAAATCATCCATTGAAAATACTTGTAGGGGCTGAGGTGCCAGGAGGGAGTCCCAGCCTCACAGGAGAATTTGTTGGGGAGATCCATGGGGTCCTGGAGCATGCACAGGCCCACCCACATGGAAATCAGCACCAGAAGGGCCCAATTTGATAGGGGAAAGAGGCTGAGGGGACTGGAATCCACACGGAGCAAGCACCATTGTTCCCTCTCGGACCCTGCCCCCACATCCAGCATCACAACCCGGCCACTGGGCTGCCCCGCCCTGGTGAACGCCTAAGGCTCTGCCCCTCACTACATAACAGCTATGACCAGACAAAAACAAAAACAAAAAAACAAAACCAAGGATGGCTCAAAAGGGAGAACAGACCAGGGCCCCAGAGGTAATTCATCTGAGTGACCAGGAGGTGGTCAACCTATCAGATACAGAGCTCATAGCACTGGTAGCCAACCTATCAGAAGCACAGTTCAAAGCTCTGGTGATTAGGAAGCTCACAGAATTGGTTGATTTTGGTCGCAAATTAGAGGAACAAATGGAGGCTACAATAAGTGAAATGAAGAAAAACGTACAGGGAACCAATAGTGATGGGAGGAAAACTGGGACTCAAATCAATGGAATGGACCAGAAGGAAGAAAGAAACAAC